>JANHFF010001674.1:0-22966 GCA_024542945.1 allo-octoploid hybrid of Carassius auratus x Cyprinus carpio | reverse complement strand
TCTCTGTGTGCACCTACTATCAGTACCCACCTCATTTTTCACCACTCTTACACAATATCCTGTCATTATTTAGATGTGTGAAAACACTACAAATGATTTATGCATCAGTAAATTTCCCAGATGAATCAAATGAAATCATGAACAAATTCAGACGTTTTGTCAGAAGATTAAGTTTGGCATCACTAGTTCTGATTCCAAAAAGCTGATAGGAAACACTCACGACTGCTGAATATTATCAGATCAATATCCAGTCATCTCCACTAGACAAAGATTCATCAGTAATGCATTTACGGTAGCGCATTTATCCCAAGCGACATACAATGCATTCGTCAAAGAGCCAACAATAATCAAAACATACAATGGTTGATTAGACAACTGGGTTACAAAGTGAGCTAGAGAAGAGAGAAATAGTAATGTGCATTTTTCAGTGTATGCTGGATACAACTGAACAGATCACTGTTACAGACGGAAACTGAAATCACAGGAGCATTTGGGAAACTCTGTCTGGAAACAACACTCTGGAAGGAGTTGGAATTGACTGAAGTAGTTCCTCTTACGACAAACACACTCATGGTTTAGGCAGTGTTTCATGAAAACCAAAGGACCAGCATCCACTGAGAACAATCCCAGTGAAAACACCACAACGTCGTTGTTGGAAACTTCTTCATCAGCCTTGGAAGGCAGTTGATTAAAAACTGTTTCTCGCATCTGTCACATTAGCGGCCCACTTACGAGGGAGTTTAGATGAAATGATATTGACACAGCGGCACCCACCCACTTCCTGCATATCGCTTTCAGCGGGTGGCATTCATTACGCTGGTATAAATAAAGCAGTCATCTCCTCCAAACCACTGAAACGATCAGAGGTAAATGAGAGCAACAAACCCGTCTGGCGCTGGAACGGTGAAGGTGCACCGTGTAATTATGTACCTACATATCTCTGCGCACGCGTTCACCTAACCATCAATTACAACCATCCACAGCCCAGTGTTTGCAGTGCGCTCGCCAGCTGAGCTAATTATTTGTTCGCTTTAATTAGAGAGGCAGCAGAGATGAGGAGGTTACAGTAAACACAGGCACGAAGGGCAACATTTGCCATTCTGGGATGCGACAGCAGACTGAGATCTGGATACGATCTGTGTTAGATCCACCTGTGACGGATCGATGGCAGATCATGTAGGAACGAGGGAACAGACCAAATCAAAGCTCTTGGCCCAAGCCGAAACCGAACAAAATTAAACACTGGGCTGAATACTGAAAACAGGTTTTTTTTGTGCATTTCCTGCCCATGTATTTGTCAGTTTTTTTTCACCATTGCAAGTTAAATAGCCAAATTGTGCTTTTATTTGTTTTGTTTGCTTTTTAAATAAAACAATTAATACAAAACAACAATTTAAAAAGGTTTTTTTTTTTTACATTCTAGCAGACATTATACCACAAAGAACAATTGTACTAAAATTAATAATTTAGTTGATTTTGACCATTTTGAGAGACCCCCTTCTTGAATACAGGCATGTGATTGGCTAAAAACTGGACACTTTGAGCAGCAAATCAGCATATTAGATTCCACCTTTAACTATCATTCTGCATTATTGACACTGTTTTCCTAATGAATGTTGTTCAGTTGCTTTGACGCAATGTATTTTGTTTAAAGCGCTATATAAAGGTGATGTTACTTGACATATATACATGATTTTAATAATTTTAGTTTTTACTGTATTTTTATTGTACACTGCTGAGCAGACTGCGACTGACGAGTAACAGATTGTCCTGGCTAACGAGCAGATAGCGCCGCAAGCTCGTCATCTCTGTCAGAATACAAAACATAATGTTCTGCAGTTTATTTACTAATTGTCTAAGGCCATTTCATGATTTCTAAGCTGAGCGCTATTTGATCGTGTCACCGAAAATGTCAATGTTCAGTACAGTTTATTCAGTCTTTTCATTTTTCGGTTGCTGAACATTCAGTGCATCCCTAGTAGGAATGAGAGATGATGTCGCGAATCCCATGAGTCACATTTCTGCTAAACACATCCAAATATGATGCTCCACATGAATCAACACGGACTCGTTATCAGAAAGAAACACTTCTTCATTGCTCATCATAACGTTATAACTCACATCAATTTCAGCTGATGTTGTCCATCTCTCTTATTCTACAATAGTCTAATGAGCGTCACAGGGGTCAGAGGTCAGGGCCTCGGCACAAACTGAGTATTAGACAAATTAGACGTAAAAAACAGCTGAATGTACTGCAACAATCAACGAATATCCAACTGAACGAACTTCACTGACATAAATCCATCATCACTTGATAAAAAAATGCTAATAAGAGTGACATTAAAAATCCTCTATGCTGATATACGTTTTTAATGAAAATTTGCTGTTGGACTAAAAATAAAAGCATGCGACATGTTCCTGAGAGGAGCAGGTGAAACTCATCATCCGAGTGTGTTTACAGAGGAAATGATCCTGCAGCAGACACCAGCACTCAGAGCCAGTGATGAAGAGACAAACAGAGCGTCTCCTCTAAAAACACACACACACACACCGCGCACACAAACACACACACACGCACACAGACAGCACACAGACTCACACACACACACACACACACACAGACACACCACACACAGACACACACACAGACACACACACACACACACAGACACACCACACATACACACACACACACACACACACACACAGACACAGTACACACACACACAGACACACACCACACACACACACACACACAGACACAGACACACACACACACACGATCACACACCACACACACCGATCACACACCACGCACACACACGATCACACACACACACACACACACGATCACACGCCACACACACACACACGATCACACACCACACACACACACACCCACACACAACACAACCACACACCACACTCACACACGCCACTCTCACGCGCACGCACACGCGCACTCTCACACGCACGCCACACGCACACACACACACACACACACACACACACACACACACATACACATACACAGACACACCACACACACACACACATACACACACACACACACACACATCACACACGCACACACCACACACACACACCACCACACACTATCACACACACCACACACAGACACACTCACACACACACACACACACAATCACACTCACACACACACACGATCACACCACACACGCACTCACTCACTCACACACAATCACACACACACGCACTCCAGTCAAACCTCCAGCACCTTCATCATCCTCCTCGTCCTCGCCGTCCTCCTCCTCACAGCACTAACTCAACTAACAGAACATCACATCTGACCGCAACAAACCAATCTGAAGCCTCTTCTCAAACAGATAACATCTTAAAGCAGTCACTGCTAATTTAATCAAAGCCACTCGCGCTAATGTTTGAATTAAAGCGATCGTTCACACCAGAAACCCATTAACTCGGTTTAATCTTTCAAACACTGACGAGGATATCTGAATGAAATCTGAGATGTTTCTGTCACTCCACTGAAACTTCAGGCAACCAAAACATATATATATTTTTTAAGACATCTGAAAATTAATACACATTAATTGAGAGGTGAAGAGATACAATCTCTTTACACAACGAACAGATTCAGGCTGAAATTGAACCCAGGTTTAAATAACTGATGTGCTTCGTATGTGTGTCATCTCTTTTAAAACACTCGACTCATGGATTTGTTTATGACCTTTGTGGAAGTGTGGTAACACAATGGAGGAACCGAAAAATTCTCAATAATATCTTAGTTTTTCTCAATTGCTAAAACACAATGTGTGAACACAAACTATGAACACAATCTCAAAACTTGTGCAAATGTCAAACCTCCAGGTCAAAGTCAACACTTTAGTCAAGAACACATTTGTTTTCAGACTCAATCTTTGGCCTCAGATGACCACTGTTGGAACGTTACTTTAAAAAAGTAATTAGTTATAGTTACTCACTACTTGTTCCAAAAAGTAACTGAGTTAGTAACTGAATTACTTTATAATAAAAGTAACTCGTTACCAGGGAAAGTAACTATTTGCCTTACTGTAAAAAAAAAAAATCATTATGTCAAATAATCTTTTTTTTTTTTTTTTTTGAGCAGTTTTCACAAGTCAGTTGAAATAAGTAGAACAGACAGGTTGTTCGTACATAACTTTCGATATTTATTGCACGTCAACAGACAGCAAGAGTTTTATCCTGCACTTCCAAGTATTATCTTTGTAAGAAAAGTGTTTTTGGCCACTAGCTTTGTAGATGCGTGCGTGTGTCACACATTACATTCACGTTCTTTGCCTTTGACCACAATGAATTTGAATTAGTCCTTACATCTCTACCTTGAAAATGCCAACTTTTCATCGGATTGCTCCTGACTCGCCATCTCTGCTGCTGCTGAGAATCTCGCGTGCGTGTGTGTTTGACGCCAATATGGACGTCATACGTTTATTAAATCAATGCATAGTAACGCACCGCATTTAACTTCCAGTAATGTTAACAGCGTTATAACGACAGGAAAAGTAATTAGTTAGATTACTCCGTTACTGAAAAAATAACGTTGTTACCTAACGCCATTATTTTAAACGGCGTTATTCCAAACACTGCAGATGACACACAAACCTGACAAATACACAGACTATTTTCCTGCCTGTGTGCTATTGTGTTCATTTTTTGATTTCTTATCTTGTGTTATATTGTGTTTGTGTTTTCTGAATGAGAAGATGGTTAAACCTGAGCAAAATGGAGCTGTTCTTGTGTAGAGTTTCACAGAAAATTGTAAAGAGTGTGAATCCAGGTGAAAACGTGTTTGAGAACTGTGTGAATGGTTTGGAAATTGTGCCAAATTAATCAGTTATAGTGTGATAGCAATCAAGAAAAACTGTAATTTGTGAGGTGAGTAAGTGATGACAGATTGATTATTTTTGGCTGGGCGATATCTTTGTACCTCACAATGTGCATGTCTAATGTTTTGTCAGTGCTCCGGAAATTGTCCGTCACTGTGTGTTTGTCGGCGCCGCTTACTAAAATAAACTGTGACCGCCAATGCAACTTGCTTCATTACCAGACTAACTAATTCATTACCTCTCTCATCATGAATATACATTCACGGTGATGTGCTCGCCTTCAGCATCAGAATATGCTGCCTTTCTCTGTTACAGTCTATTTCAAACTGCTTACAAATTCTTTCCTAGTCACACAGTTCTGAAAGCTGACACTCAAACAGCAGAAACACACACCAAATCTACAAAACCATACACTAATTCACAGCCTTTGATTCAGTTTTCAAATTAATAAAACACATTTTCATTGCAAATGCACTTACAAAACACACACACAGTTCTCTTCTAACACAAAAATAAAAATAAAATTCTAAACTTTACACACAAATCCAGGAATTGCACACTACATGCAAAATGCCCATCCCTTGCAAAATGAAACACTGCATTAAAATATCACAACCCATCTCAAAGCAATTTGCGAAACACCATTGCCCCTTAGATTTTTGTGTGGTTACACAGAGAATTGTGTGTTGGAAAAAGTGTTTTATGAAATTGAAAATTGATTCAAAGGCTGAGAATTAGTGTATGGTTTTCAGATTTGGTGTGTGCTTCTGCTATTTGAGTGTCAGCTTTCAGAAACTGTGTGACAAGGAAAGAGTTTGTGTGTAAGCAGTTGAGAAAAAAAATATGGGAACAAGTACTGCATCTTGCTATGACACTATGGTAAAAAGCATTTTTTCTACTAAACTGAAGCCTTTTTTCAATCACGCATTTAAATTTAAACATTTAAACAGCACGGCCATTGGCCATTGAGTTTCCTGAGGTCACGTCCGGCCTGGTCAATCATTCCAGAGTACTCCTGTAACTTTGGCACGCAGGGGTCGAGAGCTAACGGTGAACTAATGCCACTAAAGGCATAGAGGTGTCTCATAGATGGGGCTCTAGCTTCTGAAATTGTGTTTAAGACTCGCTCTGGGAGACTCGAAGGCTCCCATCATGTGGCTAGAGGTGCAGGGCCCATAGGTCAGACCGAGGAAGTCAATGGTACCATTCGCTTGAGAGAGAGATCCCACCTCAGCAGAACAGGCCAAGGGGCCATTACCAACAGCTGAGTTAGCTCTGAGAGCCACAGCTGGTTCATCCATAGGGGGGCCACCAGGAGAACCTTGTGTTTTTGTTCCCTTACTTGCCTTATTACCTGTGGGATCAGGGTAACTTGGGGTAAAGCATAAAGGAGGAAGTAGACCAATCGTGGGCCAAGATGTCCCTGGACACCTCGGCCTCACCAAATATCTCCCAGATCCTCTGAACCATCTGCGGATGGAGCATCCACTTCTCTGAGAGGACATTGCTCCTTGATAACATGTTCGCTCTCGGTGAGCACAGGTTGAGTTAAAACCCATTCCAGGAGGTGCTCTACAAGAGTGAAGAGAGGCTCCCCGGCTATTTATGTTGGACACCACCGACATGTTGTCCGATCGGATTAGCATGTGGTGCCCCTTTAGGACTGGTAAGAAGAACTGACAGGCTTAACATACAGCAGTATTTCCAGGCAGTTGATGTGGAAGCCTTTTTACACCTTCGACCAGTGGCCAATAGTCAGTATGGCTTTGCAAACTGTCCCCCATATCTGAGCTGGAGGCGTCTGTAATGACTGTCCTTCTGCAAACCATCCCCATGACCACACCCTGTTCCATCCAGCGGGCGTTCTTCCAAGAAGCAACCTCTGAAACGAAGAGGTTGAGTGGTACCTATCTCATCGCCAGTCTCTGTATGGCCACACCCCATTCTGGAGTAACTACATTGTGTAGTTACATTGTGTAGTTACTCTTCTCTGAACACCATCAGTGTTCAGAGAAGCACGACCTGCAGTAACGGCGTGGCATTTGCAACAACACCAGGCTCTTTTAGTGTCACTGGATGGCAGCAGGGGAAAAGGACCGCTGCATCATTGAAGCAAAGGCTTGTCAACAGCGAGTGGCTTCGGATCAGTGTAGAATCGTAGTCGTCACTAAAGGAAAAGAAATCGGAGAATCCTGTGTTGAACACCCACTTATATAGCCACATGCCTCACCCAGTCTGGGCGGGCTTTGGCAGTCTTTGGTGAGCTTCGTCAACAGCTCCGCTGCAGAGCCATTGGTTCATTTTTTATATACTTTACCATCCAATGGCCATGCAGTTTCATGGTGTGATTGAAAAAAGGCTTCAGTTCAGGAGAAAATTGTTTTTTTCCCATAGCGTCTTAGCGAGATGAAGTATGAGTGTATTATTAAAAGGGAACTGTAATATTATGGCAAAGGTGTTTGCAAACACCCACCAAAAATACTTATGAGATGTGTTTGTGATAGTTTTTGTCATTTGGCAAGAGATGTGAGGTATTTTGCAGTTTGTGTGTGCAATTCTTACATTTGTGTGAAAAATGTTGAAAATGTGTGTAAGTAGCTGAAAAAAACTGTAATGGGCAGACACTGCGAGCAGGAATCAGGAACCAAAGACGCGTTCCTGGACGATTCTCAGTGTGTTTGACAGCCAGATCTTGATAAGGACACAAGCGTTGAGCTGATGGTGTTGTGAATGCGGATGTGAGCCAAGCGTCTCACTATCGTCTCGATTACAGACACAGCATGTGCAGGGCCCCGGGCCTTTGTGACGTGGCCAGCCAATCAAAACAAGCCCAGCTGCAGCCAATGAAGCACCAACACAAAGATTGTGTCATCCGCTCGAGTCACTATATCTATTCACTTTGTCCTTAAAATATTAAACACATTTACTTGTGAAGATTCAGAGATTTTCAAATTAACATTATGACAGTTCTTCATTACACAGCAGATGAGTGGAAAAAGACGTGACAATAATCACAGAAATATCTCGCAGCAGAACGTTGTACTGGAAAACAAAAACATTTTCTGCAGTGTGACTGTAATATACAGTATATCTGGAGGAAATTATGAATGGTCTGAGTTCATCTTAACTATTATGATGATAGTATATCTCACCTCTGATGATGGACAGTTTGGAGGTCACAGCGATTTCACCTTCAGTGTTTTTTGGCGACACATTCGTAAACGTTTTCGTCCCGCGGCGCTCTGAGTGGCTGGATACGCAGCACTGCTCCCGCCCCTTCATCAAACTCTACGGTCTGGACCAATGACAGAGCAGCATGAGCACACATCCACCAATCACAGGAGATCACAGTTATCAGATCAGCAAAGAGGAAGCTGAATTATGTTCAGTTGTGAAATAATAACTCATTTATGACCAACACATTTAAGTAAATTATATTTTCATGACTTTCATCCAACTGAATAACTGATCTGATCAAATATGGAGACCTTTAAGAGTTTAAAAGGGTAATTTTGCAGTTTTTACAGTCTAATAAGTTCATTTGAGATCACAGAACACACCTAAACACACTCATCCATTTGGGATTTAAACACATTACAGTACACACACACACACACACAGGAAATGACATCAGCAGCCAGTATGAGCTCTGAATTCATGTTCACCAAATAAACAGTTCAACATTTAGGTAGAACAGCTGAACAAAACTCATTTATACTTCTGTCAGCTTATTTTACGTGTGACTGACACTGACTTCAGGCAAAGCAGGATTCTTTTCTGTCCCTAACAGAGGTCACATGCTTTAGGAACTCCATTCCCCGCAGAGACACACTCTTTCTTCTGCTGCTTTAGCAACTGTACAGGAATAAAGGCTTCTGCTCTGCTCATTAGCATCTCATTTGCATATTCATGAGAACAGATTAGTTCAAATCCCCTCCTGTTTGGTCACAAAAGTACAGAATAAAGACTCTCCATCGCCAGCTGTGAGGACGCAGGTGCAAACACACACACACACACACACACACACACACACACACACACACACACACAGAAACAGACACACACAATCTCACACACACACTTTTTTTTTGTGCAGTTTTAGATATTAATTCAAATATTATTTAGAATGTTTAATAATCAGTTTCCGCATGGGGACCATTGACTGCTCCACAGAATTTATTGCAGTTGTATTTGTTGTATTTTTTATCATCTGAGAAATGCTTTGACTTCTATTCCAAAGTGAGTTTTATGTAATCCAATTAATGTCAAGCACATGAAACAGGGTCAGATTGCACACATTTGTACTGGTGCTAAATGTGATGAACGAGACTTTATTTATCAAGCACTTTAAATGAACTCGTTTAGGCTTGGCATTTATAATAAATATTGTTTACAATGAATGCACCTATAATTTATGTTTCTTTTATATTGAAATCATTCATGCTGTTCTGAGTAGAGTTATATTTAACTGTGGGGTGACAGCATGTCACAGTGTTTATAATTTACTGGTATTTTCCAGTATAATAATAAAATGCCATTATTACACCTATGAGACTTATCTGTGTTATCTTTCTCTCAACAATGCATTTGAGTAACATTCAGATGTGACTGATATTCTGGAAAACACGCTGATATATTTTTTCATTCATTCATTTATTCCTTTTATTTCTGCTTCTGACGGCCTGATTCAGTCGATATCTTGTCTCAGAGTGATCTGATTCTCTGCTGCTGTGTGTTTCTCACCTCGATCCTCTGTGAATTCACTTTCTTGCCCTTTTTGTTCCAGAACACCTGAGGCTTGGGGTCGCCTGCGGCCTGACACACGAACGACACGACTCCGCCGGACACACCGATCTGATCCGTGGGAATCTTAGTGAACCTCGGAGCCACTGCAACAGAAACACAAGCACCTCACTGACATCAGGATCATCAATTAATGATCATTTCCAGCCTTCAGAGAGCTGCTGCTCACTCGTACCGGCCTCAGAAACACACCTGTTCAACACAGACACAGCAGCTCCACATGAACAGATGACATTTCAACACTTCTGTCAAATGACCTGGATCGTGAAAAGTGCAATACAAATAAACATGACTTGACTTTTTTACATTTGAATCCACATATTTCAGCACTGAATGAATCAAGTTGATCAAGTCACCTTCATTTGAACAGAAACGCTGATTGTGTCAAAGCAGCTTCACAAACAGCAGAAGCAATCATGAAACTCAACTCAAGCTGATGTCAGGCCTTTCTCTTACAGCACAAGTGCACAGTCAACATTTTTAAATACTCTGCATGAATTTCTGTTTATGTTTCACCAATATCTAGGGGTGCACAATAATATCACCAATAATTAATGCGCATCTTGTCATTTAAGTCGGTTCTCTAATCAGCAGTAAATTGCTTCACCTGCGTGAAAGAGCAGAGTTTACTACACAGAGCTTTTAACTGACAATCTGTGCAATTCCACGGTCATTATCAGCAGCTCTGTGTAGTCACTGCTGCTCTATGTGTACTATAAAAAGATCCTTGATCTTTGATGTTAGTCTAAAAACAGCTTACATTGAACTTTATTCATATCCATAATGTAATAGTGTGGATAAACACCTGTTTAGCCCCATCCACTAATTATACATCACCAGCTGTTTAACCCCGCCCACCAGTTCTGCAACATTGCCTGTTTAGCCCCGCCCACCAGTTATACATCACCGCCTGTTTGGCCCCGCCCACCAGTTCTGCATCACCACTTGTTTAGCCCCGCCCACCAATTATACATCACCGCCTGTTTAGCCCCTCCCACCAGTTCTGCATCACCACCTGTTTAGCCCCGCCCACCAGTTCCACATCACCGCCTGTTTAGCCCTGTCCACTGATTCACATGTAGTGTTTAGGAGAGAGGCAAACACAAGACTATGCAGAAACCAAACGATAAAGATGCTCTGAAGACAACAAGGTGCTATTCAGTGTCAAGCTTTTTTGCCCTAAATCACATTATATCAGTTTGATATCAGTAAGAGCTTATAGAGGCAGTGAATGCAGGAACATCTGTCACCAAAAACACCAGCCTGATTCCAACAGGCCACTAAATACTGGACTGTGAACACAAGACGATCAGATTCTGCAGTACAGCACACACACACACACACACACACACACACACACACACACACTGGCTGGCCGTAGTCATAGATACGGCACCCAGAGCGCAGGATCATCGCAGCGGTGTTCTGTTGCCATAGCGGCGAGTTACAGCTGATCCTGTGACATTCATCTATAAACCCTCCCCCCATCTGCAGGTGACACACACACACACACACACACACAAGATGACACAAGTGTGTGATATTTTATGAATGTGTTGTTTTATTTCCACTTGTTTAACAGTTTAATAAAAGCAGATTTCACTACTTATTATTGCTCGTCTGCTGTACATCATGATTTGTAAGTGTATAGAGGGCTGAGGTGAGGTGAGCTGCCACTGAAGCACCATAAACAGAAAATAAACTGAACGAGCTGCTGTGGGGCGTTTCCTCCGAGCGTCTCCTGCTCCACTGACAGCTCTCACACACACACACACACACACACACTGGAATCTTCCAGAAACACAACAGCATCCTTCAGAATCACACACACATAGAGACAGAACCTGCATCCCTGCAAACATCACCATGACGACTGCCATGGGAGGAAATAACATCATCACTATGGGGTCATGTGACACTGTGAGAACAAGATCACAGTGAATCAGAGACTGTGATCATTACTTACACGGGTTTCAGGTGACGCCACCAAGCAAACCAAGTCTGAATTATTGTAATGAAATAATAAATGCAAGTAATCATTGGAATGCAATTAAAAATGCAATTAATTAATACAGTTAAGTCATGTGTGAATTATTGCAATCATTATAACTATACTAAATGCTGATTCAAGGTTAAACATTTTAATGAATCTTTGGTGACATCACATGAAATGGCCTCTTCAGTCACACTGATCACATCATCACATCACAGATGCGCTTCCTTTCTTTATCAGGGTTGTTATTGTTAAAGAGAGAGAAGTCACTTTCATTCCAGTGTCCAGCAGACAGCAATCTTTCTGTTTTAATAATTAATTGCAGTAAAACAGCATCAGCCTCTGCTTAGTTTCCATGACGACATCCCATCACAAAGGACATGCATTGTTACCATACCAACAACAGTGCGTTTCATGGAGACCTACACAAAGAGTCGCAGGACTTCTGCAGGAAGATGAAGAAGAGGAGCAGCGAGGAGCGGAGAGGACCTCTGCCCCAGAGAGCCATGACCCTTGACCCGACGACTGACGTCCAGACGCACTGCAGACAGAGAGCAGAGAGCTCAGCAGCAGAAACACACCATACACACAGACACACACACTCACTCACACACTGACTGACTCAGACACACACACACACACACACACACTGACTCAGACACACACACACACACACACACACACACACACACACACACACACACACACCACACACACACACACACACTGACTCAGACACACACACACACACACACGCTCACAAACACACACAAACTCACTCAGACACTCACAAACACACACACACACACACACTCAGAAACACACATTTTATTTCTACTTTCTCACAACTATTGTATCAATAATTACAATTAACAGTGCTTTATCTTGTCAGTTTGAATTTTATTTTTCACTAAATGCCTCATTCAGCCAAAAAAACTTTAATCAGTTGCACAATTAATTTATAAATTTTCTCGATAGCCATATATAATCTTATGAGACATTTAATCTGTTAATCTGATCTATGCAGTCTTTGTTTGTAAAGGAACAATCGTTCAATCAAGCCAATATGTTCAAAATATGGTTAACTGTAGTAGACGACAAACAAACACAAACAAACAAACATCACAACACAACAAATAACCAACAATAATGACAAAACAACCTCATCATTTATTCATGATGCAATGCATGCTGGGAAATCACATACCCTCAGACTGTGTTTGACTCGTTGGGATGGTATTTGAGAGAATATGGGAAAAAATAGATTTAAAGGTTTGTAAGATGGAAAATACGTAGTTGTATTGTTTTTGTAGTTTCGCTACAAATGACTTACTTTATACCCTGCACTTCTGTAACAGAGGAAAATGTGCAGAACATCTGACAAATAATACACTAGAAATAATCTTATGATTCGAAGACATCACATAAAAATATAATGTGGTCAAAATGAGCTGCAAAATGACATATGGCACAAGACTGAACTTGATGAAGCCATGTTCATCATCATCATCATCGCTGCAAGTTTTTCTGAGGTAGTTTTGATCTCGTGCAGACATGGCTCTTTACACTGATTATATGACAGGTGTTTAATACAGTCAATGCTTTTCTGGTCTGGACTCTGATGAGAACAAACATGCTCTCAAACAGACGAGAGTAAAGTGCTGCTGCACAGACGTCATCTCAACACCATCACTTCGCTCTCGCAGAGATGGATTTTTTACAAGAGAGCCCATTAATTATTGAAAAGCTTCCCAGGCATTGTGTGTTTTACCCTCGGATGTTAAGTGCAGTTTGGACCGTCATCTTCCAGGAGGATTCAGCACAGGCCTGCAAAACCTCCACAGCCAGGAGGCAATATTTACTCAGAAAAATCAAATTATTCAAATGTTTCCCATCTAGAGCTTTGTGTGATCCGATATCAATCGCTCCACGTTACGTCCCTGGTCTGCTTTTCACACTCAGACAATAACAGCAGAACAAATGAGCGCCAGAGCTAATCTCATTTATGACTAGCAGTAACATGTGAGATGCTAAAAAAAAACAGCACAGAATTCAAAGGTGAGTTGAGGAGCGGGTTTGGCCTCATCATCAGAGCACCGAGTGAAACAGTCTCGATACTCTCCTCGAGTGGGTTATCGGTCCGCCCGCTGCGTCTGCGCTAAAGCTGCATCTGATTGCAGCGTGTCGACCGTCCAGACATTCACTGAGGTCACAACCCGCTTACGTGCCACCAGATGTTGAGTGGCTCCACAAATACAGTTCAACACGGGATCATCAAACAGCAGCTAAAGACCCGCACGAGCATATGCTCGCAGAACAAGCTGCACTTTAACTGTGCGACGCGCCATTAGATCCAAACTGAATGTCATTGCATGCCTTCCAGCTGATGTGGCAGATCTCAGAGGGGCCGCTAAACCCATGCTAATGGGCAGCTAACATGCAGATGGCATCGGCGCTGTCAGGTCATCAAAGTTAAAGTGCAAAACAAACACGCTTCTCAAAAATGTGTTTATTTCCTTCGCTCGAGGAAACGACTGAGGAGGAGTTGGGATTTGCTGTCAGGCCTGTCAGAGTTCAATCAAGACACCTTCACAGATCCACGACACACTCGAGAAGAGACGACACGTCCAAAAATAGAGGAACTGGAGGCATGTGATTATCCAGCACACACACACACACACACAGATGACAGATACTCACCACACTCTTTCTTTTTTTTTAGATGTGTTTGAGCTTCATGTCCTGGTTTTCATAATCCTCAGCGGTCTGATCCGGTATTCCTACAATCAGACACGACATGGCAGATTTAAATGAACAAATATTATATAACATACAGGAAAGATTGTCTAATAAAGCAGTGAGCCGGGAGAGGCAGAGCCATATGCTGGTTTTAGCAAGAGAAGGAGTCGCTCTCAGATGCAGACTCTGCTGACTGATTTCTGAAGAGTCGAACACTGTGAGGCTTTCTCAATGTCGCAAACATGATGGTGATCTGATTTTCTAGAACATTTTTACAAACACAATCTGATTTTCACAAACATGATCTGATTTCTACAAAAACAATCAGAATTTTTACAAACACAACATGATTTTCACAAACATTTTCAAAAATGTAATCTGAATTTCACAAACGTGATCTGATTTTCTCAAACAAGATGTGATTTTCACAAAAACAAAGTGATTTTTACAAACTGCATTTTTCCATCTCAAAAATATATCTAAATTACAGCCTATGCTCTCAATGTCAAATGCAGAAATGTTAATCCATGCGTTTATGACTTCAAGGTTAGATTATTGTAATGCTTTATTGGGTGGTTGTTCTGCACGCTTAGTAAACAAACTACAGCTAGTCCAAAATGCAGCAGCAAGAGTTCTTACTAGAACCAGGAAGTATGACCATATTAGCCCGGTCCTGTCCACACTGCACTGGCTCCCTATCAAACATTGTATAGATTTTAAAATATTGCTTATTACTTATAAAGCCCTGAATGGTTTAGCACCTCAGTATTTGAATGAGCTCCTTTTACATTATACTCCTCTACGTCCGCTACATTCTCAAAACTCAGGCAATTTGATAATACCTAGAATATCAAAATCAACTGCGGGTGGCAGATCCTTTTCCTATTTGGCGCCTAAACTCTGGAATAACCTACCTAACATTGTTCGGGAGGCAGACACACTCTTGAAGTTTAACTCTAGATTAAAGACCCATCTCTTTAACCTGACTTACACATAACATACTAATAAGCTTTTAATATCTAAATCTGGGACTTTTAGGCTGCATTAATTAGGTAAACCGGAACGGGAACACTTCCCATAACACCCAATGTACTTGCTACATCATTAGAAGAATGGCATCTGGAGTTTTGGTTCCTTGCCTCTGGATTGCTTAGTTGGGGTCTATATATAGATAAAATATAGAGCTGAGTATCATCAGCATAACAGTGAAAGCTAACACCATGTTTCCTGTTGATATCTCTATAAAGCGTGAAGAGTAGTGGCCCTAGTACTGAGCCTTGAGGTACTCCATACTGCACTTGTGATTGATATGATACATCTTCATTCACTGCTACGAATTGATGGGGGTCATATAAGTACAATTTAAAACATGCTAATGCACTTCCATTAATGCCATCAAAGTGTTCAAGTCTATGCAAAAGAATGTTGTGATCAATTGTGTCGAACGCAGCAGATATAGAGAGATACACCCACGATCAGATGATAAGAGCAGGTCATTTGTAACTCTAAGGAGAGCAGTCTCAGTACTATGATACGGTCTAAATCCTGACTGGAAATCCCCACATATACCATTTTTCTCTAAGAAGGAATATAATTGTGAGGATACTACCTTTTCTAGTATCTTGGACAGAAAAGGGAGACTCAAGATTGGTCTATAATTAACTAGTTCTTTGGGGTCAAGTTGTGTTTTTTTTTTTATGAGAGGCTTAATAACATCCAGTTTGAAGGTTTTGGGGACATATCATAATGACAAAGAGGAATTAATGATAGTCAGAAGAGGATCTATGACTTCTGGAAGCACCTCTTTTAGGAGCTTAGATGGTATAGGGTCTAACATACATGTTGTTGGTTTAGATCAGTGGTTCCTAACCTTTTTCAGCTCGCAGCCCACACAACCACACACATATGTTTGCGCAGCCCAATTCAAAAAATTAACTGACCCCGCTATTGTTGGAAGTACTCAAAAGCTAGATTGTTAACTGTATTTATTGAATGAACTAGGGCTGTGCGATATGAAAAAAAAAAAAAAAAAAAAACTTTCGCAATTTCTTTGATCAATTTGCCACTGTGACACACACCGATATGCTTTACAGTCATAAATGCATTCAGGATTAATTTGAAACATATTTCCAAAAGAAAACCAATTAGAGCTTTATCAAAAAATTGTAACGTCTCTAGAACAGACAGAAGTCAAAATTATAAATATAGAAAAAATGTATAGACTTATGGCAAAAAAAAAAAAAAAAAAAAAACCTGTGTCCAGGGACTTTTTTTCCCCCTTTTTTGCCATGCATTGTTCATAGAGCTAATTAATTGTAGCAGTGCCTCAGGTGTTTGCAGTGTGTATACGGTATGTGTATGCGGTCAGCAGCGAGAGCGCATAAATATAACGCGAAAGCACATTAAAATAATGCACGAGCGTGAATCTCTCTGTTCGCAGCAGATTTCCTTTGCTCTGTCACAAAACCAGACGTGTTTGCTCAGATACATACTGCTCTATTTTACACTTTTTACACATAATTTCAACACTATCAACATCAATTCCATGTGACAGTATTAAATCTAGAGTATGATTTCAAAAATGAGTAGGTCCTGAAACATGTTGTCTAACACCAATAGAGTTCAGAATGTCTATAAATGCTGATCCCAATGCATCTTTTTCATTATCAACATGGATATTAAAATCACCAACTATTAAAACTTTATCTGCAGCCAGAACTAACTCAGATGTAAAATCACCAAACTCTTTAATAAAGTCTGTATGGTGCCCTGGTGGCCTGTATACAGTAGCCAGTACAAACATAACAGGGGATTTTATCATTATCATTAACATTTGTTTCTCTGGATAATGTAATATGTAGCACCATTACTTCAAACGAGTTATACTTGAAGCCTGCCCTCTGAGAAATCCTGAAAACGTTGTTATAAATTGAAGCAACTCCTCCCCCTTTGCCTTTTAGACGCGGCTCGTGTTTATAACAGTAATCTTGGGGGGTGGACTCATTTAAAATAATGTAATCATCAGGTTTTAGCCAAGTTTCTGTCAAACAGAGCACATCTATATTATGATCAGTTATCATATTATTTACAACAAGTGTTTTCGTAGGGATCTGATATTCAATAAGCCAAGCTTTATCATTTGTTTATCCATATTGCATGTCTTTTGTTTGTTGAACCTCAATTCAATTGTTAATCTTAACTTGGTTTGGACGTTTTTTGTACACAGTCTCTATAGTGTGATATCTAGGTGAAAGAGTCTCTATGTGCTGAGAATTAACTGACCTCTGTGACGGGAGGCAGCTAGCAGACGGTCGGTTTAGCCAGTGTGTCTGCTTCCTGACCTGGGAATATGGTTTCCATGGCAACCATCCAAACAGCCAGCAGATGTGATTGTTGTCATGTGACCGTGAGGTCAAACGAAGGCTCAATGATGCCATTCATTACCTGAAGCATTACAATTTAAACTGCATGCAAAAAATCAAAAGAAAAACAAAATATTTTAACATTTGCATAAAAAAGATGAAGCCTATTTTGGGGAAATATCTTTGTAATGACATAGTTTTCTTGACAATTAAACACTTTACTTTAGCTTTTAAAAATGCTGTGATAAATGATGTTGAAATGATGTATGTTTAAGTTATGATGCTGATTAATTACGACAATCATTGGATTGTGGCTATGGACATTACTATTGAGAATAATGAGAACAACAAACAAACCAAAGAGTATATAAAAGTCAAAGTCCAGAAGCACTGCTGCAGGTCAGCGCTGAGGCTCAAGCAGGTAAAGAGATCTGTGTAACATAAGAGTCAAATACTTCATATATTGCACATCTCAATGCAGAAACTGCTCAAAAAACAAGATTATCATTTTAACTTGTCTAGAAAATCAATCTTGATTTAAGAATTTTTAGATATTTTGGCTGGAAACGAAACAAAAAATCTAAGAGAGAAAAGCTTTTTTTTTTTTTTTTTTTTTTTGCAGAGTAAATGAAATAAAACATATAGCAATGCCTATTTGTAATTCTCCAGTGAATTAATCCCTTGTGCTTCTTGGCATTTGATTATTTTCTCTGATGTGGGTCAAGCAGAATCTCGAGGGTTCGCCGTGGTTTGATTAGTTAGTATAAACCAGCTCTGAACACTGTTTCGGTGGGTAGTTGAGTGAGCTGAAGTGGTTGAGTGGGGTTAGGATTAGTGTGCACTGATTGGCCGTCGTAGAGCGCGGGAACTAGCCTCCAGCTGCCGCGGGTCAGGAGGACATCTGCGGAGCCACAGGCCACGGGTCAACAGACAGACAAATGACGGACGTTTGGTTAGCGCAGGCCGCAAGCCGCTTACGGAGGGTGGTGGAAGCAGATTGTGCGGCTGATCGATGTTAAATGAAGCTTGCGCCAGTGCAGATGTGTGTGAAAATGATACTAATGCTCAACAGCTGAAACACTCCAGTTTCTGTACAAACAAGCTGCAGCCACGACCCCGAAGCGCAGCGTCTGTCGAGATTCAGAGTACAGCTGCATCAGCGCTCATATTCACTGGGAAGTCAAGCCAAAGCTGTATAAACACATGTAACGGGCATACAGAGTGCAAATATGACTTCAGGTTACAATGTAGTCTGTAATTGTAAATGCACACGTCAATGTCAAAAAAACAAAAAACAAATTTGCATCTGACTGGATTTACAAAACAGTGCAGTCAGTCAGGGGGTTCAAACACACAAGTGTCTGAGTCTTAATATATGAACACATGAACTTCTTCTCCAGAGCTGCTCTGAGAGTCCCTTCACCAGAACCGTTGGACACACACCGAGATCTTCTGTTGTACATTAACTGTTAAATTGCCATGTGCCCTGGAGCACAAAACCAGTCATAAAGGTATTTTTTTTTTCTTTTTTAAGCTTTATTAAAACACTTACCTTAAGTAAGTAACACTCTTTTTCAGTACATTGAGTATATACGAAGAGTTCATTTGCAAAAACAGATCATGTTTTTCCTTGTGCATTCCAATTAATCTCAAACAAACTGCAGTTGGGTTATTTTAATTAGGTAAAAAAAAATACAGCTAACTTACACAGTAAAAGCATGATAACAATAAAAAAAACATGATTTTTGAACATTAAAAAAATGTAGATGTGCGTTTTTGCTAATAAACTCTTAATATAGTGCACATAAATCAGCAATGGAGTATGTGTGAGCAGAAGACACCGCTCCAGTGTGAGGAGGAGGAAATTCTGTTTAACATAAGAGTCTTTGATCCTAAAGAACAAATGGGAGAAACACGGCTGTTCTGACGCAGAGCTCAAACCCTGCAGGCTACAGCTGGAACCGTCCAGAGATGAAATATAACTCACACAAGCAGAAAACCCAACCGTCCTTCATACAGACCATCAGACCGAGCGCTTTCCAGGACTGGAATCAGAGCGTGTTCTCTGGGACTCTTGGCGTGTTTACTGTGGACAGATGGTGCGGCGTCATGCTGCATCCGTGAAACACACATGGAAAACACACGAGACGGAGAGAGGAACGTAGGCAGGTGATGCGGATACAATTGGTGACAAAAAGCAGGTAAAATCCTTCTGAATGTCAGTACTGCGGTTTCTGTCCACCATACAAATTATGCTGATTATGGCCATAACTGATACAGCTGGCCAAACAAACCTGGATTCTGATTGGATAAACACCAGACACACAATCTGCATTAACGAGGTGTGAAGGGCTACATCTCGTCAGCTAATATAATGACAATCAACTGATATTAAGACATTTTCAGATAAAAACACTAAAACAATGTTAGTTAAAAAAAAACCAAACAATTGTTGTGCTAATATATGGTGGACATTCCTAACACACTCAATATATATATATACTAGTGTTGTCAAGTGATTAATCGCATCCAAAAGAAACGTTTTTGTTTACATAATATATGTTTAATGTGCATATTTATTATGTATATATTATAGACACACATACAGTATATATTTGGAAATATTTACATTTATAATCATATAATTTATATCATATATATGTTTAATCTAGAAACATTATAATTTTTTAATACATATACTTAAATTTATACATGCATGTATGTGCATTTATACAGTATATACATAATAAACGTATAGAGTACACACACATATATTATGTAAACAAAAAACTTTTATTTGAAAGTGATTAATTGCGATTAGTCATTTGACAGCACTAATATACAGGTAAACAGATATATACATTTTAGGATTTTGTAGCTAATCTAAAGCCCCTTTCACAACTGCACGTCGGACCCGCAATATTCCCGTAACATTGCCCTGGTCGCCTTCTGTGTGAAAGCAACCACGTCCCGGAATTGATTACCGAATCGAACCCGGGTCGGGGACATAGTAACATTGCGGTAATCGATCCGGAACGAGCGCTGTGTGAACAAAAGCCAGATCTAATTCGGTATCGAAGTGATGACGCGCGTTATCGCGCGACTCTTTTACCGCTGTTTTGAAGGAAGATCAACATTCGCGACGAAAACATATGTGCAAACTGTAATGAAGCAGAGATCAGTTAGTTCCTCACTTTCCGCGCCTGACGCCGAGATCGTTTGCTTGCTTCAGTTAAAGTATAACGGTGCCAAGCTTTGTCGACTCGTACATTAACACGTCACGCGCTGATGTCACGTGTCGTTACGGGATCTTCTAGGGTTGTGTGTGAAAGCACGCACATATACCGGGTCATCACTGGCAGTGTGAAAGTGCCAAATCTAGCGACCAGGAACAATTACAGGAAACACTTTACCCCTGTATTTGCCGGAATGGCAGTGTGAAAAGGGGCTTAAGTGTGTTTTCAGACCTGTAGATTGTTGCTTTGTTCTGAAAAAGGGACTAAACTTGTTACAATGTTGCACTTTCTTACAAGGCCAACACTGCACATTGAACCATCTGTGTTTATGCAGGTCACATGTGAGTAAATCTCTCCTCTGATTGGTCAGAGTTCACTTGTTTTACATTCCTCTGGGTCATTCATCGAGATGGATTGAGTAGTTTCACTCCAGGCTTGTTATGTCTTTATAGCGGTCCTGACAAACACTTACTCCTGGCTCTCAGTAACCGCTGACTAACCTCAACATTAACAACACTGAAATAAAGCACATGCATTTAAACATGCATCTGACTGACACTCCCACTATAGCATATATATATATATATATATATATTAGAATTATATTTCATTATATTTAATATTTTACTAGTTTCTCCTTACAGGATGCATCTTGAAGCTGTCACTACCAACAAAGGCTTTTGTACAAATGGTTAAATACATTTCATTAGTTCAATACTTTTTCCATGTCTCATTCCATTATGATACACAACTTCATTTCTGAACTTTTTTGTTTCGTTTTCTTTGTATGTATGGATTACTTGGGTTTTATACCGACATCATACATGATATATATTGGTTTTTGACTGCAGTTACACATATTCTCACTCACTAAATCAGACACTGACTTCCTGTTATGATTATGATACCGCTTGGGTTCTTTGGTCCGTTAGGTCGGACTGCTTTCTCACGACGAATCAACCACACCAAGAGCAAATCAACCCTAACGAACAACCAAGTCTAGTGTGATTCAGCCGAACGAAATGAGTCCGGTGTGAAGAGAACCGGACACCTTGCTCTTCTGGAGACTCCAGGACGGTTGCAGTTCTGGAAGTGTTTCCTGATGGTTCACACCTAATTCTTCTTGAATTCTTAATTCTGTTTCAGTTAATATGCATCTTTTCTTCTCCACCTGTCTTTCTGATCATTTCGCTGTCCAGTGTTCATGCCTTAACTTTGCAAATTCTAGTATTGCATTAATATTGCATCCATCTCATGGGCATCTAACATTTTTAGACTTTTCAGTCTGAGGTCAATCTTTTTTTGGCTCATTTTATCTATAAAGAAAACTTGCTTACTGTATGTGCACCTGACCTTCATGGACAATTATGTATCACTTATAAATGATTAAATACAAAATTAATTGTAGTTATTAAGATTGATGTTTGGTATTGGCGAAATCTTGTATAATAATTATATATATATATCTATCTTAGGATCACCTGATCTCTAAATACCAATATTGACATTAGCCATTGATAAACCCATTACAGTCAACCCTACACATGAATACACTCTAGATTACACGCTTTTGCTTGGATGTGAAGCTTCATAAAACAATATCCAAGATCTAACATGAGTGAATATTATCAGATTCAGACATCATATGACCAACAGCGTTATGTTGGATTATTGAGAGAGTGGTTTATCACAGCTGTGTGATCCAGATTCAGTGCTGGTGAGTTTAACCGTGGCTCCTGAAGCCCAGACTAAAGACCAAATGAAGCAAATCCCCTGCAGATCATGCTTCAAAGAACACACCGGCTCAAACCTGAGGAGCGTGTGTGTCTCTGATTGCACAAGACTTCTTCAGTAAAACCAGCGAGCGACGACCTTGGGCAGAATCAGGGCCAGATGAGAAAGACTCAAGAGACTCGCGTCACAAACACCAGAAAACTGACGGCTGAAGCCTGAATGAGTGCAGGAGGT
>JANHFF010000239.1:7500-22975 GCA_024542945.1 allo-octoploid hybrid of Carassius auratus x Cyprinus carpio | reverse complement strand
ACACACACACACACACACACCACGCACGCACTGCACGCACGCACGCACGCACACGCACAGGCGCACACACACACACCCACGAACACACACACACACAACACACACGCCACGCACGCACGCACGCACGCACGCACACGCACAGCGCACACACACACACACTACACGCACGCACGCACGCACGCACGCACGCACACAACAACACCCACACACACACTCGCTCACACCACACACACACGTCACTCAACGCACGCACGCACTCATCATGCACACCCACACACACACACCCCACACACACACTCGCTCACACACACACACTCACTCACACACACCCACATACACAATCTCTTACACACACTCTCTCTCTCTCTCTCTCTCTCTCTCACACACACACACACACACACACACACACACAGAGAGATGAGACGAGACCATATCTGTGACGCTGGACTGATTCTTCATGTAATTCTTTAAATCTGATTTATGTTTTTGTCATTGGTTTCATGATGAAACACTTTGGATGTAATGCACAGTAAAAACACTACACAACAGGTGCATGAGCACATACATTTGTTCCAACTTTTCGCTTAAAGGCACCCAAACGATGTCCATATACAGTCTTTCAGTAGAGCGTGTGTGTGTGTGTGTGTTGGCTAGTGAATGAGACGAAAGTGCTTGTGGAGCTGTGTTCATGAAGTTCAAACATCGCAGTTTCTGACTGTTTCCACTCAAACTCCAAAAGAACAGAATAAATGCAGCCTCACTTTCGTTTATATATTTCAGTTTGAGTGTGTGAGAGAGAACTTTTACAATGTTATTCAATCATGATGTAAGTTGTGCTTCCTTTTGGTCGAGATCCAAGAACCTTCAGTGTCTGAGGCTGACCAGAGAGAGAGAGAGCGACGGGTGGGGGGGGCTCTTATCTCATGCCTGCAGGCACTTTTTTTTACTCTTATCAACATCACCATATTGTACAAGTACATCCTCCTGTCCAGCAGAGAGCGGAAAGCTCTCTCTCTCTCTCTCTCTCTCTCTCTCTCTCTCTCTCTCTCTCTCTCTCTCTCTCTCTCTCTCTCTCTCTCTCTCTCTCTCTCTCTCTCTCTCTCTCTCTCTCTCTCGCCCAATACAAGTTCAGCTCAACTGGTATCCAACTAGAGCACCATGTCTGATGGTGATTGGGGGGGGGCTGATGGAGAGAGAGACGGCACACGTGCATCACTTTTACATCGGCGCATGTTCCAGTCGTCCGTCATTCCTGCAGTGAGGTCATCACTCCAGATCTCTGATCTTCACTGAACGCTGGAGAAACTTGTGGAGAACAGTGCTCAGGAACAGGAAGGAAGCGAGGGTGTGATCGCTTCACAGACGGAGTGAACGAAGACAACAGAGAAAGTGACCACAAACACGGTGAGTGACCGACGAGATCTCCCACCGCAGCAGACACTTTGTTTGTCCGATCACTACTGATTCAATTCACGGTTCATTCTTCATAAGCAATGCTGACACTCGGAATAACTTCATACATTTATTCAGAACTACTGACACACATCTTGGATTTGAAATGAGAACAAACTCATTTGAGAATCAGAAAGTTCTTGTAAACTTACATGGACATTAAAGACTCGACGACTGAATCAGACATTTGGAAAGAGAGAGAAACTTCGGAGGAGCGGTTGGAAGAAACGTGACCCATGAAAAGCGTGATGTTTCCTGTGAGTGAGCATCTGAAAACACATGGAGCTTCCAGAATGTCAAGTGTATGTTTTGTTAAGGATCGGACTGGAGTAGACTATTATGAAAAATTAAGTTCATTAAACTGGACAGAAAGAGGAACCAAATGTGAGGAATAACAGCCGACATGTAAAAGAGGGAAACGTGAAGGAAAGCCTTTGCAGAAGCTTGTGTTAAATTGCTCTGTGTCTGTGAGGATGTTCATTGATCATGTCTGTCAAAGCAATAGACTCATCGATCAATCAGTGACTGACATCAGTACTAATCGTTAGACAGCAGGACGACTGACGTGTGATATTTGCATAATACAACACAAGAAAGCACTGTTAGCAGCTGTTCAGGTGATCTCAGAAAGGCAGATACTAACATTAGTTGTTTTGGCCGACGTTAGTACCGAATGCAGAAAGACTCGTTGTAGACATGTACCTCTTTGAGATTTTTTTTTTTTTCTCCCTCCTCAGATAAGCTGTCATGTCCACTACATTAACTTCTATTCACTCTGATTCAGTGAATGTTTTAGCATTGAATGTGTTTGTGTGAACCGAACTCGATGAAATGCTCAGAAGTGGAGTGACACTGGATTCATCTGCAGTGTGAACGTGAATCTTAAGACCCCCATAGACTCACAGCAAAGTTACAGCATCCCCAGAGCACACCTACATACGTGACCCTGGAGCACAAAATCAGTCTTAAGTGTCAATTTTTCAAAATTGAGAATAATCAGTTTTAAATAAATAATCTCTCCATTGATGTATGGTTTGTTAGGAGGACAATATTTGTCTGAGATACAACTATTTGAAAAACTGGAATCTGAGGGAGCAAAAAAATCTAAATATTGAGAAAATCATCTTTAAAGTTGTTCAAATGAAGTTCTTAGCAATGCATATTACTAGCAAATTTATTTTTATATATATATATATATATATACAGTTGGAAATTTACAAAATATCTTCATGGGACATGATCTTTACTTAATATCCTAATGATTTTTGGCATAAAAGAAAATTCTAATTTTGATCCATGCAATGTATTTTTGGCTGTTGGTACTTATGACTGCTTTTGTGCTCCAGGGTCATATATTACATACTCGCTACGGACCAGTGGTAGTTCAAAGGTGTTTACCATCTGCAGTGAACGTTTTTGGTTTGGCAAGCTGTTTCTAACTCCCAAAACAAAGTCCAGTTTATTTGGAGTTTGTTTCAGGAGTTCAAAACAGCCAAACTGAACTTTCCAACAAGGCGCGCTCCAGCTGGCAAATAAAGTCACACCAGTTTGTTCTTCATGCATTGGGGACTTTATATTATCATAATGTGACTCCAGAACCTCCTGCCTGTTTGAAACCAAACTGTTTTGTTGTTTCAGGACCAAACGGAAGCGGATTATTCTGCAGACTTCCACACAAAGAGCGATGAGAAGAAGCTGAGAACATCAGGAGAACTCATCAGTCTCAGGTCATGATGGAGAAGAACGAGACACCCGTCTCGCCCTCCTCACCGTCTCCGTCTGTCCTCCAGCGCGTCACCCCTGCTCACATGAGTTCGCCTGATGTTAACGCGGCTCGTGATGCAGAGAGCCGTACGGACACCACGCCCAGCGCAGCGGAACCAGAGGCCACTGGAGCCGATACTGACCAGACGACACCTCCCCGACGGAGCCCCCCCATCACGTCCACGGAGTCGGGTGGTGAGCGCGTGTCCTCGACGTCCCTCCCGCCCAACATCCCGGTCATCAGCCTGGCTCACAGCAAACCCCCCCTGCCTCCCCTCTCCATGCTGTCGGCCCCCCTGAGGGCCCTGCACCCCGCTCCGCGCCTCCCGCACGGCCCCACCGAGCTGCGACTGGCACAACTGTCCTCGCTGTCTAGCGCCGGACCCACTGCGGCCCTCCTGCCTCCGCCCTTCCTGCAGACGCACCCCTTCATCAGCAGGTGAGGCGAGATCAAACCCACAATTATTTCCACTCTTATATTCCTTCATATGACGAGAAGAAAGAGCATCTTCATTCGTACGTTTCTTGGTTGGAATAAATCAGCACCTGATGCTGTTGTGCTCAAGCCAGGGTGGTGCTGTGCAGTGTTAGGGTCTGAGTGATTGTCTGAGTGTTGCTATGAGGTTGCTAGGGTGTGCTGGTGGTCACTAGGAAGTCTTGGTTGAGGGGTTTTCAGTTGTTTTCTAGTGCAACAAGTGAAAATGGTGCATTTGATCAGCACACTCTTCTCAGCAACACATGATTTGAGGAATCATTCATATCTGGAACACAGACACTACAGGATGATGCACACAGGTTAATAATCACAATCAGGGGCCGTTTACAGGACAATGTTTTCAGCCAAAAACGGTAAACTTTATGCGTTTTGTTCGTTTACATGTCAACTGTGTTATGGGGACTGAAAACGGGTTTCAAAGTGCAAGTTATTGAAAACGGCACCGTTATCGTTTCCGTGTAAACTTTGAAAACGGTGATGTCATGCATGTGCGTAGTATGTGTTAGGTATGTAGACATGCGAATACGTTTCGATTTTAAAGGCAAGCGTGAACAAACATACACAACAATGGCGGAGTACATGGTACTGTTATTGCTGCTCAGGAGTTTAACGCTTCTTCAGCAAAGTGTGGATTTACTTCACTAATATTACAACCAACAGTGAAGACACATCATATACAACATGTATTTGTCACTTCCCTACAGGTACTGTTTACTAACAAGGTGACAGCGCCAACTACTGGCCTATTTTGGCCATTTTCGTGGATATGTGAAAACGTTGTCGTGTATACGTGAAACTTTTTTTAAAAACACAAGGAAAAATCTTTTCCGTTTTTAACTACACCATTGTTGTATAAACATAGCCTTATTTAGCATCAGAGTAAAGAACAAACTGATGTAACGTTCTCTTGTCGACCAGTGCCTTGCTGAACTTCAGTAAATCTACAGCTTGATCTTTTATCTCCTTTAGTCTCAGTTTTATCTTAAAGCACTGCAGGCGGAATAAAGTCAGATCTATCTGAGCTGTACGGCTGTAATGAGGACAGAACGGCGACCGTCACGTTTGTACAATCAGCGACAGACAGTCTTCAATCTCTCAGGACTGCTTTTATAGATTTCTTTTCCTCATTTATCTCTTTATGTTGCAGTGTTTTCTCTCTTCTCTTTCAGCTCTTTCCTTGGACCATCTGGGAGCTTTGGGATCTTTGGGAACGCTCGTATAAAGAGACGGCCATCCACACACTTCGAGCTGGACCTCAATGATGGTACATCGTTTCATTCATGGATGTTTAACTAATTGTGAGGAGACCGATGTAGTTTAGAGTTATTTAGTTACTTATTAAGCCTTGGTTCATCATTGTCATAGATGAAACCAGATGAATCCAGCATGTGTTGATGCTCCGTGTTCCCGTGCTCAGCTGTATCTCACGTGTGGTTTTCCTTCAGGTCCTCCTCAGAAGCTGGCTCGGCGTGTCTTCACTAACAGCCGCGAACGCTGGCGGCAACAGAACGTAAACGGTGCTTTCTCTGAGCTCCGCAAACTCATCCCGACCCACCCGCCTGACAAGAAGCTCAGCAAGAACGAGATCCTGCGCCTCGCCATGAAGTACATCAACTTCCTCGTCCAGCTGCTGAATGACCAGACGAGCGACCAGGCGTGTAAAGGCACGACGGAGGGTGAGGAGGACCGGAAGAAGGATGGAAGCGAGGCTTTGGGAAACAGCAGCTCCCCGTCCCGTAAAAACAGAGACTCCACGGACTCCATGACGGTGCTGACGGCATCATCGGGCTCCAGTTGTTGCGGCGACACGGACAGTGAGGAGAGTACGGGGCCGCGGACCTGCGGCATTGAGACAAAACATGGCAGCAGCGGAATCACGGAGAAGGTTCAGGAACAGATCCTAGCAGTCACAGCCAGCAGCTACCAGCGGTGACCAGCACTAACCAATCTCAAACTGACACGCATATAAACTCTCATAGAAACATTGTGTGGAATGTCAGCAAATTTTCTTTTTGTACATTTTTGGACAGGGTTAAATTCATGGCTTGTATTCCGGATCCATGTTTCGTGTGTTGAGTTAGCAGTGTCACGTGATTCTTCATGTCTGCAACTTCTCCATTTAATTTCCTCTCACTGATATTTCAAGGAGTTGTATGTGTGGCTCAGTCAGGGAATAAATAGAGTTTGTGGGTTCCTGGTGTACCTCAGACATCACATCTACCACTGTCTGAAGCATCCTGACTGGATTATTTAATAATGTATTCATCTTTGAAAGCATAAGTGCTAAATGGAGAACAGCTCAGGACTTGCTGGTTCAGTGTTCCTCTGTCTTCTGTCCCGTGGGCATCTGAAGACCTGCAGCATCTTCAGGAGAATCTGATGGGAAATGTTCTGAATGCAGCTCACATCACACTCTGATCACAGTCTGCTCTAGATTATCTTTGTTTGTTTGCTCCGTCTGTAAGAAGTTGTAGTTATGTGGCTTGCATTCAACTGATTTTAGTCTGAATAAATTAAACATGATTGTTTCAGATTTTTGTCTCGTTTTCACTTCCTAATAAATGTAGGAAGCTTTTAGCACTGGTGCAACATAATGAAGAGCAATGGATGTCTATTACGTGTGTAAGTGATCCACAGAGGATGATGGGAAATAAAGATTTGAGGCACAAGCCTGAGTTTACGAACTGTCTAAATGTGTTTTAGCTGCACCGCTGATCTTCATCAACAGAACACAAATACAAACACAATGAACTTTGTTCAGAGCAAATCTGATCGGTCGCTGTGTTATTGTCTATTTCTTTTTAACAGTATAGTCAGTTATTAGGGGGTAAACGTTGCTTCAACCGGTCAAATGCTCACTAACTCAGCTGACGCTGTAAAACTCTTGTTTTATTGCATGCAGTGCTGCGGCGGAGGGTCAGTGTCCGCGTCTGTTCTCGACTCGTTCTCAAGGGTCGACATGTCTTCTGCACTTATTGTGTCCCTCGGAGCAGGTGGGACGTCCTCTGGTCCTTGTGTGAGGAGGATTTTCCAGGATTTTTCATCAGCGAGCGCTGGGACAGGAAAATAATTTTGTTTAAAAAAAGGCCCGTCCTGTAGCCGGATGCAGTTTATCCATGACAGAGTCATGAGAATACAAGCGGATGGAAAAACTGTGATGCTGTTCAGCCATGTTGGCCGAGCTGTTTTTCCCACTGCAGCTGTGGCAGCGGGATTGTGTGGGGTCAGAGGTCAGCTGTGGGTTTGACTGCTTCTCGTCTCTCTCGTCGTATCAGGTGTCCAGGAAGCGCCTACAGTTGCTGCTGTCTCATCGCCAGCCAACCGACTTCCTGACACGGACCGCTGGTGGCCGCACAGTTATGAAAAGGTGGGAAGAAAGAAAAAGTGAAAATCATCCTCTCCATTTCAGCTCATCCGTCAAACACGCACACTCCTGTGAACCGCATGGCAGGAAGGGAAACTTGCATAACACTAATTCACGGTTGAATGACACGCCACAAACGCCAGCGTGGGCCTCAGGACGCCGCGTGTCACACATGACGGGACGCACACACGTAGTTCAGGGATCTGTGAGTGTTTCCCGTCTCTCTGCGCTCTGATACCGAGGCCTCTGGGGGGGCAGACGGCTAGTGTGAGACACAGAGATAAAACCCCCCCGTGCCCCTGGAGCAGGGCATTGTGGGTACCACACCCTCTTCTCTGGCACTGCGCACGGCCACCTGCACGGTTTCATCATGCCTGCAGTGGTTGCCGCGGTTACGACATCCCTGATGACACGGAGAACTTCCTCTGGCCAAGGTCACACACACACACACACACACACACACACACACACACAACTCACTGGTTGGGTAACACTGTACTGTATGTGTGTAAAAACACGAGAGACTTAACATGAAACCTGCTGAAATTATACTGAACATTAGCTTTGGAGACAAATGCAAATAATTATGCTTATGAATTTCACTTAAAAAACTGAAATTCATAAAAATGATATTTGTGAGCATCAACAACATTATTGGAACTCCAGGATGCGCCTCATGAATGTGAGAGAACATCTGCCCACGTGAAGAAGGTCAAATATGAAGGTCAAAGCACTTTATGGTAACACTTTATTTTAAGGTGTCCTTGTTACATGTTACTATTATAATAACAATTAATTATGCTTAATTACATGCAAGTAACCATAATCCTAACCATATAGTAAGTACATGTAGTTAATGAATATTACTCAGCACTTAAATGTATAATTACACTGTAACAAGGACACAAGTGACCCAGTTTATTTTACAGTCCTGTTCCACATGTACATATAATGTACTTATTACAATAACTGGGTAATAACTAGGTACTAACCCTGAACTTACCCCAACCCTAACCCATGTAGTTAATTATATTAACATTACTTTCCTGGGTAGGTATACCGTAAGTACACATACTGCAAAATAAAGTACATCCAAAAGTTTTTATGTAACATTTCATCACACCAGAATGACCAACATGTGATTTTTACTGAAAGCTTCACACACTTCACTGAGGTCCTTTAGATCTTCAGCCTTGACTTGTTTACATTATGAAATCATAAATATTCCCCAGTCAGTCTGGAACATGTATAGAGATAAATTACAAACGATGTCCCTTTATTCCTTTCAAGAACAGAACAATTTGTTTTTTAGTGTATGTATGGTTACACAACTGGAAAATGCAGTGAACAGACTCACTGTTGAAACCGATTTGCTCTTGTGTTCATGAAACTCTTGTTGAAGAATCAGCATGTACAGCACATATAATTTTGAGTTTGTACAGACTGATATGATACAAGAAAGAACAACCACGGAATTATTTTACAGTCCACAGTGATTCTCCAGAGCAGATCACACTGTCTGCTACTCTGTTTTCTGTTTATTGAACCTGCGTCTCCCGACCTCGGTGACCACAGAGCCCAGCACTGCTCCTACAGCGCCTCCTACAGCTCCAGCGAGGAACACGCCCAGCGCCGCTCCGGTCAGAGCTCCCACGGCCAGCAGCTTGGGCACACGTCCCGCACACGAGCTCGTCGTCTCACACACGGAGCGGATCAGCGACCGAGCCGGTGCAGCCGAGTCCAGACGGTTGATCTTCACCGTGGACGTCACTTCCTCCTCTTCCTCTTTCAGAGCATCCAGAGAGTGAGACAGGCTCTGTCTGTCTCTGTCACGTTGTCGGTCTCTCCTGACAGTCGAGCTCTCCTCCTGGTTCTGCTGCTGGAGCGAGCAGCTGTAGAAATCTCCTCCGCTCTCCTTCACCGTCTGCTGCACCTTCTCTAGAAGCTCCTTCACGCCGCCGCTCTGCTGTCCGGCTGTGTTCCCACGCTGCAGGACATGGTAGCGATCGCCGCATCTCTGCACCAGCTCCAGCATCTCTGGCCGTCGGGAGGTGATGTACGCCTCCACCTCCTCCACGCCCTCCGCCCCCTCCGGCAGCAGCTCCGAGCGCGTGAAGAGGATGATTGTGTGCCGGCGGACAGCGTCAGGTCCGAATGCACCCTCCAGTGCGCTCAGGGCCGGCAGCTCGGAACGAGCAGGTTGGTCAACAGGGACGCAGAGCAGGAATGCATGAGGGCCCGGGGCCAACAGGGCCACACATGAGGAGATCTGAGCTTTCACCTCCTCAGGAGATCTCTCTGACTGAAACCAGTCTGGTGTATCCACCACTGACACCTGAAGGAGACAGAAAAGAGGTTTGATCACTCGTCCTTCAAACACACAGTCACTCAGTTGGAGTTATACTGACCCGTGTGTCCTCCACGAGCGCTCGGGCCTTCACACACTGCTGAGGGGCCGCCGTCACAAACTCCTCACGACCCAGAATGATGTTCCCGGCCGCACTCTTCCCAGAACCACGGCGACCCAGCAGAACCAGCCTCAGCTCAGGTAGAGAAGAGTCGTTCAGAGGATCAGAGGAATACGATGATACAGGAGAGAGAGTTTCACTGTCACCCGAAACCTTCTTAAAAGTGTGATGGACTAGAATGAGAAACATAAACAAATGTCAGTATCAGTTTTCACAAACCGATTAGTCCAGGGATCAGTCCAATTCTGCTCCTGGAGGGCCGTCGTCCTGTAGATTCTAGCTCCAACACACTTGCCTGGAGGTTTCTATAACCCTGAAGACCTTGGTTAGCTGATTCAGGTGTGTGTAGTTAGGGTCCGGGCTAAACTCTGCAGCTCTGTGGCCCTCCAGCAACAGGTTAGGGCACCCCTGGATTAGTGTTTACTAGTGTGCATGTGTGTGTCATCCTGCAGTGTTTGCAGTATAAACCTACTGGTGTTGATGAAGCTGTGGCTGTACTGGATCTCTGGCACCTCCATCATCTGACTGAGAATAGCTCCCTCTAGAGTTACACACAAATATTACATCTTATAAATGAGAATCATTTCAAGCATACCATTCTTTGTCTTCCAATTGGCAGCAACACGTCTTCTCAGCATTAGTATTTGCATGATTAGTTTGGTTAGATCAGGCGTGTCCAATCCTGCTCCTCGAGGGCCACGTTCCTGCAGAGCTTGGCACCAAGACCCGGAAACTTCCAGTGATCCTAAAGAGCTTGATCAGCTGGTTCAGGTGTGTTTAACTGGAGCTGGACTGGAAGGAAGCCCTCCAGAAACAGGATTGGACACTTCTGGATTAGCTGAATGACTTTCATGTCTTTGTTCAGTCATCTGGTTTGTTTCAGCACCTTTGTTGAGTTTGAAGCTCGGGCTTTTCTCCAGCGGTGTGTGTCGGGCCTCTGTTTCCACACACTCACGCTGCTGTGACTGAAGCCCATTGATCAGGCGTCTCTCAATCGTTCCATCACTTCCTGTTTCTTCTGTGTGTTTGTCAAACGTATTGATTTGTGTTTGTTTTCCTCCGATGCCTCCGTTCCACATCGTGTAACTTGTTGCACTGAGCTTCATCTCTGTTTTCTCCTGCTCTGTGACGTCTCTCCCGTGTGTTTCCTCATCTCTGAGCACGTGAAATCCTCCGTTCCTCTGTATCATCTGCTCCACCTGAGACACAGGAAACAGGTTAAACATTTCTCAAAATCCTAACAAATTTCTATAAAACTGGACTTTGTCAAGCATAATCATCCCATCCACTGCAGTCTGAATTGTAAGATCAAAAGTCCTTTATTTCAGCATCAAACATGTTAACGTCTTGATATAAATGTGTTCAGTAATGCCTCCATCGCTCTTGGTGTCTCATGAGAAAACGCTGTGATGCAGTGCAGACGAGTCCGAGTCTGAGAGCAAATGTTCCTTTTGTAATGGACTCGAGATTATTTGGATTTGGACTAGTATGAGCTTGTCTGATAAACAACATAATATACAGTACAGACCAAAAGTTTGGAAACATTACTATTTTTAATGTTTTTGAAAGAAGTCTCTTCTGCTCATCAAGCCTGCATTTATTTGATCAAAAATACAGAAAAAAACAGTAATATTGTGAAATATTATTACAACTTAAAATAATAGTTTTCTATTTAAATATACTTTAAAAAAATAATTTATTCCTGTGATGCAAAGCTGAATTTTCAGCATCATTACTCCAGCCTTCAGTGTCACATGTAACATCCAGTCTATCACATGATCATTTAGAAATCATTCTAATATTCTGATTTATTATGAGTGTTGGAAACATTTCTGCTGTCTAATATATTTGATGAATAAAAGGTTAAAAAGAACTGCATTTATTCAAAATAAAAAAAATTCTAATAATATATATTCTAATAATATATTTTCTTTACTATCATTTTTTATCAATTTAACACATCCTTGCTGAATAAAAGTATTGATTTTATTTAAAAAAAGAAAGAAAAAAAAATACTGACCCCAAATTACTGACCAGTAGTGTATATTGTTATTACAAAATATTTATATTTTAAAAACATAGCTTCTTTTTTTTTTTTTAATTTTTATTCATCAAAGTATCCTAAAAAAGTATCACGTGTTCTGAAAAAATATTAAGCAGCAGAACTGTTTCCAACTTTGATAATGAATCATCATATTAGAATGATTTCTAAAGGATCATGTGATAATGATCCTAAAAATTCAGCTTTGCATCACAGAAATAGCTTGATGCTTGATGAGCAGAAGAAACTTCTTTCAAAAACATTAAAAATAGTAATGTTTCCAAACTTTTGGTCTGTACTGTACATCTGTTCCATCTGCAACCTCATTTTGATGGTTTCAATATTGATTAAATTGCCTGAACTAATGGGTCAGGTCTGAGCTCTGGTAAAAGGATGGTGTGGTCAGTCAGTCCTAAAGATCAGAACTAGACACCAAATTAGAACAGACCAGAGCTGCATTGGCTTCTAAGATCTTTGTAGGCTTATGATGCTTTTGAGACACACAGCCCAGGGGTGTCCAGTCCTGCTCCTCGAGGGCCACTTCCCAGCAGAGTTCAGGTGTGTATATTTAGGGCTAGAACTAAATTCTGCTGGAAAGAGTTCCTCTAGGAGCAGGACTGGACACATCTGGATTAGACCCTGAGAGGCTACAGAGGTAAGCAGAGGAAGCTGTCTCCCGGTCCCAGTGAGTTACCTTCTGTAGCAGAGTGAGGACCTGCTGTCTGTCGTCAGGTCTGCGGTTACTGATCACGTGGCAGCGGCCGTGACACCTCCTCACCACCTCCTGCAGCCCCGCCTCCTTCCCGAGGTACTCGTCCAGACTGCGGCCCATCAGGTATTCTCCACAGGTGAGCAGCACCAGCGTGTGACCCAGCACCGACGGCCCGAACATGCGCTCCAGCTGATCCGGGATGCGCCCCTCCACCTCCGTGAACTCTCCGATGGGGATGAGGATGAGGAAGACGCAGGGCCCGGAAACACTGGAGCTGAGGAACTGCCGGGTCTCCCCACGGATGTCAGCCTCCAACTCCTTGCCCCTCCAGTACCAGCGAGGGGTTTCAACGATGCTCAGCCTCCAGCCCGCCGACAGTCCTCGTCGTATCTGACTCACTCGGGAAGAGGCCGAGGGTCCCGGAGCAGAGCTCTGACCCAGCAGGGTGTCCGCTGTCATGGTCTTTCCACAGCCGATGCTGCCCACCAAAACCAAACTCAGCTCAGAGGGGGAACGGTGAGAACCGATTCCCCGCTCCACAGGAACTAAAAACAAAGACGGAACCATAATCACAAAAACAGACTCTGGAGACACTTAAAGGTGCGTTTTCATTCATCCCAGCCATAGCTGCTCGCTTCATTCATCATCAGCCAATCACCTAAATTTCATGCGTCTAATGACTCTGTGGCTGCAAAAAAAAGGTGACGTCCTGCCAACACTGCTTGACTATGACATCACAAGATAACAAGAGTGTCAAAGCAACAGTAGTGACGTCACAAGCAGAAGATGGGACGTATTTAAGAGCATAAAACACTTTAAGAGCCTCCAGAAACAATCAGACACTGAGAAACATCTGCTAGAACTACAATAGCACAGTAACTTCATACATTTCTGAGAATGGACAGAAAATAGTTTCAGACTCTGTTTTGAGTTTCGTGTGATTCATCTTTTGTCCTCAAACATTCCTGCATGTGAGACACCCGTCAGTCCAGTTACACGGCATTCAGCAGACCACACTCACACATTAGTATCTTCATCAGATCAAATAATTAAACTAATACAGAGTGCCCAGAGTTTCTCCTCAGTCATGAACAAGCCACATATAATACAATGACTCATTTAATGAAATTTGACATTTTAAGTCAATTCCAAGCCCTTACTGTGCTGCAGGAGAACATTAAGAGGTGAGAATCAGTTTAGTGATCTTACAGTCTTACCCTGATCAGAGAAATCCATGCGTGTGTCAGTGAGGTCAGTGTCTGTCCGGCTGGCTCTCTCTCTCTCCTGATCTCAGTGTGAAGTGTGTCTGTGTCTCTGCTCATGTCTGTCAGAGATGTGCCACACCCCTCGTCTCCTCACCTGAAGCTGTGGGTGGAGGAACGGTCGCACTCCATGCGTGTGAATCACAGCGAAGCAGCCGCACCCAGACCCACCAAACCTGCACCCGCCACTCGCCGAGGGAGTGTCTCGCCTTCAGCTGCTTCAGTTTCTGCCTGAGCTGATGGAAGACGACTGTAAGAGTCGTTCACACAGGCCATGCTGGAAGACAAGAATCTGAACCCGGTCTAAACTGGTGTTCAATTGTTAAGGATAATCTAGCTGGTCTCCCACCCTCAAAACCTGCGTATGCACCAGGCTGGTTTGCAGCAGGATAGCCGAACTTCTTCATTTCATGTCTAGAGACCTCATGAGCTGAGTTTCATGTTTTTTTTGAGCACATATACTCAGTGGGAACAGACTGTGTAACCTCGATCGATCTGAGGAGACCTGCAGCTTGGATGCTTCTAGTGCACGAGTCTATTTTGACCATGGTTTCTCTTTTGAACATCGGTGATGTGGTTTTTTCAGGTAGAGTTAGGTTAGGGTTAACTTTTAATAATCTTGCCCGGTGAGATTCTCTGCATCAGAACGGTGACTATAGAAGAAACTCACACTAATGTCTGTTGTAACGCTGAGAATGCTACACATTACGAAACGCTAATTTCTCTGTATATTCTCAAACTGACAACAACAACAAAAAAAAGAAATCTAAAAGGCAGGCCACTCCAGAGTTAAAAGAACATACTAAAATGGATTTTATTGAGAGAAAAACAACAGAAATACATAATCAACATTAGATCAGATAAAAATGGAGCGCAGGTTTAAGAAGCAGGTTAAAATTTGAAGTGTGTTTGAGTTCATCCAGTGCAAAACTGTGCAAGTCGTAAAGTCTTTAGTGGATGGTTGGATCAGAGCCGCTGGGGGACAGCAGGACGAGTCCTTCACAGACCCGGCATCACGTAGGCGATGTTGTCCAGAGTGTTTGACTGATCACAAACAGACACACAGGTCAAATCATTTCTGATGTTAGTGATGATACTGATGTTTATGTGTGAAAGCCGTGGAGGGTCAGTACCAGCACGTGATGTGGGCAGCCGTTGAGTTCCGGGACCTGAGTGGTGAGACAGGCCAGCGGACCCAGAGCACACAGGACTGAGTCCAGCAGAACTGACAGAGAGCCGGACACCGTCACCATCCCCTGAAACACACACACAGATCATCTGACCGTCTGCGTGCTTCATCCTCCTCAGCAGGAGTTTTGAGCCGAGTTAACACCCTTGAGGCGAGGCGTTCTGAGCGCAGAAGGATCGGTTCATGATGCTTTTAAAGTTGCTCATCTTGAAACGGCACAGCTTCAACATGAGAACAGTTCTCAGAGCGTCTCAGTTCACAGTAAAGCAGTGAACTTCATCTCTGTACGTGCTGTGAGGTTAACCTGCTTCCCAGTTACAGTTTACTACACATTCACATCTTGCTGGACTCAAGTTTACTGCATTTCAAAAGCATTCACCCCGAATAAAAGCTTGAGGGTTAGAATGTTTGAAAGTTAAGAATTTAAGACATATTATGGTAACAATGAAAAATAAAATCTTTTTTTTTTTTTTACAGTACAACTGTAATTTACAACATTAATATTTATTTATTTAAAATTCTAATTAATACAAGTAAATAGAAAAAATAATAAAAGTTAAAATATATTATAGTAATATATAATAATACTATTTAGTAGCAGCAGCAGTATTTTTCTATTCACTTTAGTAGTGTTGCTAAAACACCAGTGTGACCACATCAGAGAACTATGAACATGCAACAAATATGAGTGTGTGTGTGTGTGTGAGCATGTGTATTAATGAGTGTG
>JANHFF010002485.1:15000-20000 GCA_024542945.1 allo-octoploid hybrid of Carassius auratus x Cyprinus carpio | reverse complement strand
AAAGAGAAAATATAAAAAAGAAAACTAATTCAAATTATTAACATAAGCTATAATAGTATATCAGTGAGACTAAAGTAACACAGCAGCACTCACAGCGTGTTTGACGGAGTAGTTCATGATGATGTAATCGTTGCCCATCGGCAGCCAGGAGCGCAGGGTGATGACATCACGGTTCTTCAGCGGTTTAGGACATTTCCCTAAAAGCATGAACGCTTAGCATGAGCTACACCTCATAAAACCATCAGTCAGCCGATGTTCAGGTCATAAACACAAAGTTATTTGCATATTTTGATTTTAAAGCCTAACTCTGCACAGAGGCAGCACTCACAGGAGTAATAGCCCACATCTGCGTTGACTGTCAGTTTGCCGATGTCAAACGTCTCGATGACATTCACATCCCATTTCCGCCGATACTCGATGTCGTGGAGCACGTCATACATGGTCTCAGCTGGGATGTCCTTACACAGCATCCGACACTGAGGAGAGAGCAGAAGAACTACATTACCCAGAATGCATCACAGGCCAAAAGTGTCAAGAAGAAGTAACAGTCATAAGCAGTGTTATTTTCGTTAACTAAAACAATTTTTAAAAACCTATTTTTATCACTTAAATGTAAACTGAAATAAAATAAAATATGAATAAACATATATACTTATTTGGACTAGCAACATTTTTCATTTAGTTTAAAGTGATGTACTTAACTAAAACTAAAATAAAAATGAATAAAAATAATTTAGACATTTAAAAAAAAAACTAATGAAAAGGTCAAAAACACAAAACAATATGAATAAAACTTTAACTAAAATTAAAATGAAAACAGAAAATAAAAACCAATTCTATGTTTAGTTTAATTTGAAGTAGCTAACATTAAATAAAAATGTATAAAAACTATACTGACATTAAAAAAGATAGTAAAACAGCAAAATTACTAAAACTTTAAAATTAAAGTGAAAAGAGATTGATAAAATCTAATTTAAAACATTAACAAAAACTGTAAAAATACTTCAGTGATATTAAAATAACACTGGTCAAGTGACAAAACAGATAAACATCTTTAAAGATTTCCTTTTACTGGAAATGGACCAAGATATTATTGACATCAAACTGCACAAACATTTCATCAAGTGGCAGATCATATTCATGGCTATGTCATAAAATAAATGTTGTAAATGAATTTCAACATGCATTCTGTGCTAACTCAAGCGTCTGTGACCCTGAAACAGAAACACATGCGCCTGTGTGTGTGTGTGTGTGTGTGTGTGTGTGTAACTAATGACCTACATCAGGTGAAATGAGGCTGCAGTTAGTCTAAATCTGATGTGATTTGTGAAATATTAAACCAGGTCATTAAAGTAGATCTCGTCTCAACAGCACCTGTGTTTTCTAGAGCAATGACAAGAACCAGAGAACCAATGAACAACAGCTGGAGGCACAGAAATGACACACTAAAGTCTTCATCCTCCAAAACTCAATAGTGATAAAGAGGAAAAGCAAAGATATGGTGATATAACTAATTTAAGTTAGTTGCTTAGTTAACTTGAGTTGAAGCACTAAAATCACTAACTGTAATTAAATTAAAGGTAAAACTGGAATAAAAATAAATTACACATAAATAGTAATAGTTAAAAAGAAGACAAAAGCAAAAAGTCAATCCCTGACTGACGTCACGTCTCTTTAAACGGTTTGTTGGCATGAAACATTAGCTAACGTGAGTTAAACAAGAAAACGGTGACCTTGAGTAAAAGTCCCCACAGCAGACGCTGAACTTATTTGACTGCATGTGTTCACTGTCTGCCAAACCAAACCAAACCAAACTAGATCTAGTATTTGAGAGTTTTAAAGACGACACACCAGGAACAAAAGTGAAGGTCTTGTTACTTGATTCACTTCTGTAAAGGTCTATAAATCATAAAGCACATTTACATACAGAAGTCCTAAACCTATAGCATAGAGGATAAAAAGATGAAATAAATAAAAACACAACACTCTTTCAAGTGTTAATTTTATTGCACTTTATCCATTTGCGTCTGTAGATTTCAATTACAGTACATATCTTTAAGAGTTTGTTTCTCCACTTCAGCAGCACTTACAAACACTAAAACTTAGAGTTTTATTCATATCTATATTCTGAAGGATTTTACTGAGGGGTTTGTTCATATATCATTCACACTGATTTATTTAACATTTTATTTCTAAAAACATGCCGAAAATGCATATTTTTAAAGGCTGCGAGTTTCTTCCTCCACTTCAGCAACACTTACATACACCAAAACTTAGAGTTTTATTCTTATCTGTATTCTGAAGGTTTTTACTGAAGGGGTTGTTCATATATCATTCATCTGGTTTTATTATTGTACTTTATCCATTTGCATCTGTAGCTTTAATTTATGATACAATCTTTAAAGGCCGTTTCTCAAAATGAGTTTTTTCTCCACTTCAGTAGCACTTACAAACACCAAAACTTAGAGTTTTATTCCTTTCTATATACTGAAGGTTTTTACTGTAGGATTTTTTCATATATCATTCACACTGACTTATACAACATTATATTCCTAAAAACATGGTGAAAACGTTTGTTTTCTCTCTGCTGACAGTATTTTCTGATTTATAGAGTGATAAAAAGAGTTCTTAAACTGCATGTCTGTGTGAGACAATAAATAAATGAATAAATAAACAAGAAAGAAGATGGAAAATTGTCATGAATCTGAATGCTGACTGTTTATGGTGCACTGCAGTCATATTTTTGAAAAATGCACAAAATTCAAAAATTAAAATTCACGAAAGACAAAAAAAGATAAGGCAGCATCCCATCGTGCATTGCAAATGATATAAATCATAAATAATAATACAATACAAAAGAGAGGACAAAAAAAAATTTCCTGTAGCTCAAACAGTACATCATGGGGTTCGCAACACCAAGATCATGGGTTCAATTCCCCGGAAAAGAAAGAACTGATCAAATGTGCAACTTAAATGCAATGTAAACTGCTTTGGATCTGACAAATGCATACATGTAAATGTAAAAATGATCATAAGAAACTAAACTATGCTGCTATTTTAAAAAATAAACTTGACTATCATTGTAAGTGACTTCAGAGAACAAATGCAATGACAAAAGAGTGACATTAAAATCATCTCTCAGACGGAAACACGTCACTCGCCGCATCTGCAGTCGGTTCATGTGACTGCGCAGATGAATCATCCTGTCATGCAGCTGAATGATGCTCAGGTGAACAGCACAGATATGACGCGGCATTCATTCTGATCCGAAAACAACAACTGGATGCTGGCAGAACAACAGAATAAGGAGCTCAGGAATGCAGATGAGAGTGATCTGAAATAAACAACCTCCTGATCCTGACATCCTGCTCACTCTGACTGGCTTTATTTCAAGATAATGACCGAGTGATTGATCCTCCGTCACATATACTACATATTAAACACTCCATAACAGATCCAGAACAAATACTAATATCATAAACCATACACACACACAAACACACACATTTCAGTTCTGTCTTGCTTAATAACAATAATAATGATTTAGATTATTAAAACATTATTTTTAATGCAATATATATTAAATATTGTGATATAAAATCACAATATGTAACATAAATCATAGTGTGATATAAGGAATAGAGCAATATTTGAATTTTTCGTTCCTGTTTTAAACTATAAACGTGTTGTGCAGCAATTTGTTTAAAATGAAAGCAATTGCTAGAATTTATTTTGATTACATATTTATTTTTTATGCATTTAGTTGATTACCAACATTTTAGATAATAAATTGGTATTAAATAATAGAACACAGAATCTAGAAAAAAATTAAACCGAAAACAGAGAATTAAAAAAGACCTTTTATAGATCCGTATTATTGCTAATATTATGATCAATTATTAAATTGTTATTATTTTATGAATGCAGTTGATTAGACATCCATTTTGTTTATTAAAGTTTCATTAAATGTTAAAAATTTAATTTAGAAAACTTGAAATGGAAAACAGAATTTGGGAAAAAAATAAAACTGATTTCATTTCATAGGACTCTACACATGCACAATACTTACAAATTCTTGAATAATGCAAAAATATGAAAATCAGACAAAATACACCTCCCATGATGCATTGCACGACATGAATTATATAAAAAAAAAGATACAAATTATTCTTCTGACTTGCTCATAAAATGCATAAAAACTAAGCATTCACAAAATAAATATAAAAATTCTAATAAATATTTACACAATTATGAAATATTACAAAATATTCAGGTATATCTGGTCAGCGTGTGCTGAGCTCTGGTCCAGATCCTGTTTCTCTGATTGGTTTAGGATTACAGCGAGTGTAGTTCCTTTAAACGTGTTTTAAATGTTTAACGTGATTTAGAAATTAATAAATGAGGTTGAAATCATCTAGAGCAGCAAACCTCAGCGCTGACGGTCAGTCTGTGCTGAAAGAGGCAGAAGGACTGAAACGCTTGAGTGGGATTCCTGAAGCTCCACTGGAGCCCAACATCACGAGTGGAAGGACAGACTGTGTGTGTGTGTGTGTGTGTGTGTGTGGTTCAGGGGAAGCCCAACAGCTTTGAGGAGAATCTGACATCTACAGCCACCCACATAGAGTGTGTGTGTGTGTTCTGGTTTCTAGCGCATTATTTAATGCCTGCAGTCATGTGTTCTTCACTGACATCTATGCTTTCATCAGAAACACACACACACACACACACACACACACACACACACACACACACACAGACACAGAGTAAGATGATCTCTGGCTGAAGTCTTTCTGTGATCTGTGTGTTTGTTTCACCTGCTAATGAGCAGAAAACGAACCGTTAACCAGCAGCGGAAGGGACTCGATGCAACGAATCCACTGGCAGTGAAGCATTCTGTGATGCTTTCAAAGGAGAAAACATTTGCCTGAAGATCCTGATAAGCAAAACTCAAACTACTGCTACATTTAATGCAAATGAAAGCACGATATTAGCCGTACGGA
>JANHFF010002485.1:7500-10000 GCA_024542945.1 allo-octoploid hybrid of Carassius auratus x Cyprinus carpio | reverse complement strand
TGACGTGTTCTTACCTTCGCATCACAACCAACGCATTTATCGATTCGTTTTATTCTTTTACTAAGATCACTCTTAATACAAAAGAACATCATGTATGAGAAAATCAATTCATGAGGCTTCCGTAAATCTTCATAAAGTTGAGGCAAAAATCATGTATGAAAATGTCAGTGTTGAGGAATATCTGCACTTGCTGCTAATAAATAATCTTTAAAAAGACAGACATATTATTATACAGCTATACAGTGACGACTGATAGATAACTGATTTTTTTTTTCTTTTTCTGACCATTATTTTACAGGATTTATGATCAACAGATTGAGACATAATACTACTATTAATAATAATATTTTATTAAATAAAAACATTAAATGTGTTTAATAGAAAATTTAATAAATAAATAAATAAATATGAATATAAATATAAATAAAAATATAAATAAAAAAATATTTATTAAATGTTAATTATATTAAAAATATTTAATGTGAATAAAATAATAATAATAGTAATAATATATTATTATTATTAAATAAAAAACATTAATAAAACGTGTTTAATAGTACATTTAATACATACGTAATAAATCAATAATTAAAATAAATAAATATTTATTCATTAATCTATTTATTTATATTATTAATAATAATAATTATATAAACATTAATTAAATATGTTTAATATTACATTTAATACATAAATAATTTAAATAAATACATATTAATTAATTAATTAATTCAGTATATTTAATAGTAAATGTTATAAAATCATTATCGATAATTTAAATAAATAATAAATATTTTAATACATTTTAATTTTATGTAAATTACATGAATGAAAATAAAAAAAAATAAAAAAAAAAACATTTAAAAAAGATAATTTTAATTGAGAGCATAATAAGAGGAGAAATTTAGTGCTAACAGCATCACGTGCTGACATCAGACATCCACCAAAACACCACTGGATGGAAACACACTGAGCAGAAATCATGATTTAAACTGTATTTCAATGCCACTGTGCTAATAATACGCAGCAGAAGACGTGAGACCACACCACAGGAAGTTTCAGGTGTGGAGAAACATGTGACAGAAACATCAGTAAGATCACGCAAACACCTCATCTGAGGCCAGACACACATTTACTCTGACCATCACCTGCTTCTCTCAGCACCCATAAACTGATGTCTGAACATCAGAAATGAAAATGTGTTGTCTCCAGTACTCTGGCCCTCATGTAAAGTCAATAGATCTTATAAGGGCAGCACTCAACTGTCCATCTGTGGTGCCTTTCTCCATTCAAACATGTGAAGACCTTATTTTAACCCTTTGCACTGCTCATTTTGGCAGTGGAGAATTAAACATCTTGTTTTTATAAACGCTGTGGTCAAGTTGAACTCTGTGATTGATTTCATACTTTATTCTGGCCAGACAATGTATGAAGTAGTTAGCATTTTATTGAGAGATTGCATTGACTGCATTTAAGTGTAATATTGCATTAATATTCTTCTGTTGGCTGCTGAGATAGTGTTGCTCCTGTGTTTTGTGAGTTTAGGCGCCACCTGCAGGTCACACGCGTCACATGCTCATAATATATCGTAATATTTGGGCCTGATACTGGGGATTCAGTAATAATACAATATTATAATCAAACTCTGAACTTTTACAAAAACAGTGTTTTTTTTTTTTTGTTTTTTTTTGCATTATACCTATGCATGTTTAAAAATTGCATTACACTTAAAAGTTTTAAACAAAATAAAATACATTCATTCATTCATTTTTTAAAAATGGCATTGAAAACCTATAATGTTATGAAAACAAATCAAACTCAAAATGATTTTAATCACTCCACATTTTGATGGCTTTTTGATATTTTTCATGATATTGCATCATGATATATAATAAAACACAGGCCTACTAATAGTGATATATTATGAATATAATATTATAATATTAAACCTTGAGCTCAAGCAGAAAAATCAATCTATTGTCAATCAACTTGATTTATTTGGAAAGAAAATTAAAAAAAAAAAAAAAAAACGTAAAAATGAAACTAACCACATTTATAATATTACAAAAAAAAAAAGTCTAATTCAAAATAATTAAAATTCTCTATTTTTTATGGGTTAAATACAACTAGTTAAAGGATTAATTACAATATATTAATATGAAACCTTGAGCTGAAGCAGAAAAATTGATCTATTATCAATAAAATATAATAGAAAAAAATATATAACAAATGTAGCTAACACTGTACAATAAGGTTCCATTAGTTAATGTATTAACTAACACGCACAAACAATGAACAACACATTTAATGCAGTATTTCTTAATCTTTGTTAATTTAATGAAAACACAGTCGTTCGTTGTTAGTTGATGTTAATTCACTGTGCATTAACTAATGTTAACAAGCACAACTTTTGCATTAGTAAATGTTGGAATTAACATTAACTAAGATTAATAAATGCTGTAGAAGTATTGTTCATGCTTAGTTCATGTTAACTAATGAA
>JANHFF010002485.1:0-2500 GCA_024542945.1 allo-octoploid hybrid of Carassius auratus x Cyprinus carpio | reverse complement strand
ATTTCTGTCACAATTTCTTCAAGTTAAACCGAACGTTTATTTGATTTATTTATCCAAAATATGTCAAATTCTGACATTCTGTGTTATGCATTAAATTCCATTTTTATGACTGAATTCTGTTGCATTTTTTTCTGCATCACAGAATTCATAGGATTTTATAAAATAATGATTCTTTGGGTCCAAACTGACCCGGAATGTGAAAATAATGAACTTTTCAGAATCCTACAACTTAGTTGTTTCCGATGATTTTGGAGCCCATTTTATGTGCACATTTACCCCAAAGTCTTTGTGCACCTCACGTGCGTCTCGTAGCAGATCCCAGCACTTCCTCAGAGATGTCTTGCGTCCTGTCGAGTATGTCACAGTGTTTTTTCGGTGGTTTTGTCGGCTGGGACAGACGCTCCGACAGCGTGATCAAAGTCTGTGACTGTTGCTTCAGACGCAGATGTTTGCTGATCTTTGATGTGTGTGAGACTGTTTGCACTCTTAACCCAGCGACGGTCACCACCCAGATCTGTCCATTCACGTGGACAATGACCCGCCGTGAAGAGCAGGGCTTGTTGACCGTTCCGATCCGGCGGCACCAGGCCTCAGTCGAGAGCTCGTCAGGAATGTGCTGGGATTATTCTGGAGTGGATGGGAACAGCGCGTGAGTTCAGCCTCTCATATCAAGGCTTTAATATTCATTCATGTCACTGCATGAAGTTCAGTGTGTTGCCGCTCACTGAAGTCAAAATAAAAGCTGTGATGTTACTAACTTCAGCACAAACATTCGTCTTACTGTAGTTTTTTGTCAACATAATGTGAATTTTACAGAAACTGGCTACTTTTTCCCAAATAATTGTGTGGGAAAATCCTGGTTTGCTCCGGTACAAACTAAATGTTAATTAACCTGTTAAAAACAGCACTTAATTTGACTCACTCTCTGCATTTTACTACTTCTGTAAAACTTTACTAAATCATTCTTACTAAAGCATTTTTTTTTATTTACATCTTTTTACTAAATGCTGCTTAAAATCCATGCTTTTGATTCAGTTTTTGTTTTGTTTTGGTTTATTATTTATTTAGGATACATTTATCTGTTCTCGTTGAGTTCTGTCATCTTAATTATGATCCTCTTTGTTTTGTAAAAATAAAAAATAAAAAAAATTATCTGATAGTAAAACATTTAAAGATAATCATTTAAAATTTAAAATAAAATTTACAATAAAATAATTTTAATAAAGTTTGATGTTGTTGTCAGTTGGGATGTCAGTTCTCTAAATTAGGGTTCTTTATAGTTTATATAATAATAATAAAAATAATAATATATATTTTTGTTATTTCAGTGAAATGAATGTACTATATTTTAGTTTGATAATTTTTTTTATTTATTTGTATTTTTAGGGCATTTTAAGGTACTTGATTATAATTATGCAGTAGTTATAATATATTTATTACCTGTTGACCCCTTTTTGAATATACAGTAGACCTAAAAATAAAATTTACAACTTCAAAGCATTCCAGGCTTTTTTTTTTTTTTTTTTTTGAGTATATTGGTCTCTTTTTAAAGAAGACATTTGGCAGATTATTGCACAAGTGAAAAATGTTGAATATTTAAAAAATTTCTATTAATTATATATTTTCCAAAACATGTTTTACTCTGAAACTGCATGGAAATGAAAGCTGTCAGTATAAAAAAGTTGTGCTCCAAAGCACAGTGTTTAGTATTTAATTCAGTCCTCTGAAGAATTTAGTGTTTTCTAATTAACTAAATGTATGTTTAAGTATTAACTGTCACCCTTATTAAGATGATCATTTTTCCAGATTAATACTGATTGACTGTTACATATGTAAAGATCATGCCCTTCCAGTTTAGTTAGTTTTCGACTCAGTTCTATAATTCAGGATGTTTTCTAGTTTTATTAATTGTTTTTAGTGTAAATGGATCTGTTTAAGTGTAATTCTGTCACCCTAATTAAGTGTTTTGTGCCAGATTAATACTGATTGGAGTGCAAAAGTTATATGATATCATGTTATTGTAATAGTTTAACTGAGCAGCTTGGCTAGTTTAACTAGTTGAAGTCATGAGCAGTGTGTGTTTCTTCACTGACCTCGAACACAGATGCACTTCGACCTCTGCTCCTACCACCTGTGAGATACAGATACACAGGACTGGACAGCTGGGTGTGTGTGTGTCTGTGTATGTGAGTGAGTGAGTTAGTGTGGGTGTGTGTGTCTGTGTTCATGGGTGTGGGTGTGTGTGTGTGTGTGTGTGTGTGTGTGTGTGTGTGTGCTTGTCTGTGTTCATGGGTGTGGGTGTGTGTGTGTGTGTGTGTGTGTGTCTGTTTTCATGGGTGTGTGTGTGTGTGTGTGTGTGTGTTTGTCTGTGTTCATGGGTGTGTGTGTGCGCGTGAGTCTGTGTCCGTGTGTCTGTGAGTGTGTGTGTTTGTTTGTGTGTGCGTGGGTCTGTGTGTGTCTGTGTCTGTGTGTGTGTGCATGTGCGCCTGGGTTGTGTCGT
>JANHFF010001029.1:0-22984 GCA_024542945.1 allo-octoploid hybrid of Carassius auratus x Cyprinus carpio | reverse complement strand
CTGGAATTCTCTACAGCAGCCATGTATTTATGTTTTTTTCCTGAGTGGGCGTGTTCCCCACTCACACCAAACCACTTATTTTTCAAAAATAAAAACGAATTGTTTTAACTGTCTCAGTTATGTGTTTTTACTATTTTTGCATCCCCACAAAAAATTCCGGGGCCCCCGGTCACCAAAGAGGGGCCCAGAGAAAGCTCAGAGACGAAGGCACTGGCTGGTTAGAGGAATGAAACGTCCAAGGTCCAGACCTGAGGTCTGAACCTGGTTGTGCACGGTCCATCCGTCCACTGACCACTATCCCGGACACCACCTCTCGACTTCCAGGGGCCCAAAAATATCTCTCTGTTGACGCAAAAAATCCCAAAATGGGGTTAGAGAACTCAGGGCTCTTTCCCTTAGGTCTGCACAGCAACTGTGGCTGGTAAGTTTAGTGTGTGTGGTGTAGTTCACGTTTCCCCAAAGAAAAAAACGGTGTACGTCACTTCATCGGTGTAGATGAAGGAAATAAATTTAGTTTGACTCTCTCGTCTTTTAGATACACTTCAATAAATTCAGTTTGACTCTCTCGTCTTTTAGATACACTTTATTTGACTCTCTTCTCATATATGTGGCTCTCTACATCACCCAGTCTCATGATGGAGGCCCAAAATCCTGTGTCCAAGGCCTATCGCGACGTTTCGGATTTTCTGATCCTTCCTCAGGCAAGCGTTGGACACAAATGGCTGGAATTCTCTACAGCAGCCATGTATTTATGTTTTTTTCTGAGTGGGCGTGTTCCCCACTCACACCAAACCACTTATTTTTCAAAAATAAAAACGAATTGTTTTAACTGTCTCAGTTATGTGTTTTTACTATTTTTGCATCCCCACAAAAAATTCCGGGGCCCCCGGTCACCAAAGAGGGGCCCAGAGAAAGCTCAGAGACGAAGGCACTGGCTGGTTAGAGGAATGAAACGTCCAAGGTCCAGACCTGAGGTCTGAACCTGGTTGTGCACGGTCCATCCGTCCACTGACCACTATCCCGGACACCACCTCTCGACTTCCAGGGGCCCAAAAATATCTCTCTGTTGACGCAAAAAATCCAAAAATGGGGTTAGAGAACTCAGGGCTCTTTCCCTTAGGTCTGCACAGCAACTGTGGCTGGTAAGTTTAGTGTGTGTGGTGTAGTTCACGTTTCCCCAAAGAAAAAAACGGTGTACGTCACTTCATCGGTGTAGATGAAGGAAATAAATTTAGTTTGACTCTCTCGTCTTTTAGATACACTTCAATAAATTCAGTTTGACTCTCTCGTCTTTTAGATACACTTTATTTGACTCTCTTCTCATATATGTGGCTCTCTACATCACCCAGTCTCATGATGGAGGCCCAAAATCCTGTGTCCAAGGCCTATCGCGACGTTTCGGATTTTCTGATCCTTCCTCAGGCAAGCGTTGGACACAAATGGCTGGAATTCTCTACAGCAGCCATGTATTTATGTTTTTTTCTGAGTGGGCGTGTTCCCCACTCACACCAAACCACTTATTTTTCAAAAATAAAAACGAATTGTTTTAACTGTCTCAGTTATGTGTTTTTACTATTTTTGCATCCCCACAAAAAATTCCGGGGCCCCCGGTCACCAAAGAGGGGCCCAGAGAAAGCTCAGAGACGAAGGCACTGGCTGGTTAGAGGAATGAAACGTCCAAGGTCCAGACCTGAGGTCTGAACCTGGTTGTGCACGGTCCATCCGTCCACTGACCACTATCCCGGACACCACCTCTCGACTTCCAGGGGCCCAAAAATATCTCTCTGTTGACGCAAAAAATCCAAAAATGGGGTTAGAGAACTCAGGGCTCTTTCCCTTAGGTCTGCACAGCAACTGTGGCTGGTAAGTTTAGTGTGTGTGGTGTAGTTCACGTTTCCCCAAAGAAAAAAACGGTGTACGTCACTTCATCGGTGTAGATGAAGGAAATAAATTTAGTTTGACTCTCTCGTCTTTTAGATACACTTCAATAAATTCAGTTTGACTCTCTCGTCTTTTAGATACACTTTATTTGACTCTCTTCTCATATATGTGGCTCTCTACATCACCCAGTCTCATGATGGAGGCCCAAAATCCTGTGTCCAAGGCCTATCGCGACGTTTCGGATTTTCTGATCCTTCCTCAGGCAAGCGTTGGACACAAATGGCTGGAATTCTCTACAGCAGCCATGTATTTATGTTTTTTTCCTGAGTGGGCGTGTTCCCCACTCACACCAAACCACTTATTTTTCAAAAATAAAAACGAATTGTTTTAACTGTCTCAGTTGTGTGTTTTTACTATTTTTGCATCCCCACAAAAAATTCCGGGGCCCCCGGTCACCAAAGAGGGGCCCAGAGAAAGCTCAGAGACGAAGGCACTGGCTGGTTAGAGGAATGAAACGTCCAAGGTCCAGACCTGAGGTCTGAACCTGGTTGTGCACGGTCCATCCGTCCACTGACCACTATCCCGGACACCACCTCTCGACTTCCAGGGGCCCAAAAATATCTCTCTGTTGACGCAAAAAATCCCAAAATGGGGTTAGAGAACTCAGGGCTCTTTCCCTTAGGTTAGAGTTAGGGTTAGGGTTAGGGTTAGGGTTAGAGTTAGAGTTAGAGTTAGGGTTAGATTAGAAGAGTTAGGGTTAGAGTTAGGGTTAGGGTAGGGGAATTAACCGTCCAAGGTTCAAACCTAAGGTCCTGACCGTTTGGCTCGTCCATTCCTCCGTCTGACCACTAACCGACCCAAGCCAGGCCAAGCCCACGACACGCACCCCCCCTCCATTCCTACTTCCGGTTTTTAGTATGACCTCTTTTTTTTAAGAAAACATATGTGTTCGTTTAGTAAATTATTAATTAGATGAATAAATAAAGTATGTATATACCCGAGGTACCCGGTGGAGAGTTAAATGAATCCGGAGAAATCTGCTAATGGTTCAGAGTAAATACGGAGTTTAGAAAACTTATGTCAGGGCTAAGAGTAGTCCAGGGTTAGAGTGGTTAGGTTAAGGGCCGTGATGTCACCGTGGTTACTGTTGGGTAAGTTTAGGGACAGGGCGGGTATAGCCACAGGGGTTACTAACGGGTAGGTTTAGGGCCAGGGTGGGTATAGCCATAGGGGTTACTAACGGTTAAGTTTAGGGTTGTGGTGTGTTTGACCATAGAAAAGAGGTGTTAGGGTTAGGGTTAGGGTTAGAGTTAGAATTAGAAAAAATCCAAGAGCTGAAGCACAGTCCAGCTCTGGTAATGCGCAGTCCTTCAATACTCCTTCTGGCCGCTCTCCCGACTCAGCCGAGGCCTGCCCCCACGGCCTAGGCCCATCGCTGCACCACCAATATATTTGGTCTTTTTATCGTTGAACCACAGATAGTGAGATTTTTAAACGTATGAATGAGTATTGTTTTTTAATAATAGTAGTGCTATTTATTAAGGTTGTTATATTATTTATTAATACTTATGAGTAATACTTCTCCATGTGATTTATTAGGGGTAGAACGGGTAGGGTTAGGATGGGTGGGGTCAAATGATACGTCGGGGGGTGGAAAGGGTAGGTTTCGGGACGGTGGGGTTGTTCTCCATGTAATTTATTAGGGGTAGAATGGGTAGGGTTAGGATGGATGGGGTAAAATGATACGTCGGGGGGTGGAAAGGGTAGGGTTAGGGACGGTGGGGTTCTGTCCATAAGTGGTGAAATGGGTAGGTTTTAGGTATGGTAGGGGTCAGTCAGTCCAGGGTCCCTTATGTGGGTCTGTGACGGGTAAGGTCAGTGGATGTTTTGTTGTTCCCCTCAGTGAATATAATGTTGCTTTACCAATAATAATAAATAATCTCACTATCTTAGAAGTCAAAAATCCAAGTCTCCTCAATGGCTCTCACCCATTTCTCAGGCCTCATTCAATCCTCTTGGATACAGAGTGCTGAGTCTGTTTATCCAAAGTCTTTCTGTTCTTAGTCTGTCCCTTAGACACCACAAAGGGTTAGTTTGAAGTATAGTAGCTCTAAGAGAGGGGAGGCCATGTAATAGGAAATGTTGGATTAAAAACCTGCGCTTGTGGATTTTATGGATGATGTTGTGAGTGTGCTGGTATATTCTTGTTCTCACCTCATTTTTAGTTTGTCCGACATACTGTTTGTTGCACTTTGTGCAGAAAATCAAGTATACACAATTAGTGGTGTCTGGAGAGAGAGTTCTGTTGACTTGATAAATTTGCTTCGTGGTTACATTTTTTATCCATTTCAGAGCCAGATAGTACTTGCACGGTCTTTGTTTCCCAGTTGTTCTTTTACTTTTAACTTTACTGTGTACTAGAACATCTAATAGGTTTTTATTCCTTCTGTAGGCCGCGATCGGTTTATGTCTTTGTAAAATCTCTGTGTCTTCTAAAAATTTGGAGAAATTCTGTTTAGCAGTCGAATTGAGTTGTTTGCTCTGAAATGAATAAAAAGCCACCAAGGGAAGTATTTTAGTTTCACCCGTTTGAGTTGGCGCTTTGGGGTCACTTATGGATTTAAGGAAGTTTCTGAGGACGGATCTTAAAAAACTTCTACCGTATCCTCTATCTTTCAATGCACCGAAGAGTGTTTTTGTAGCTTTTATGAATTCCTCTTCCTCCGAGCAAATTCGATGGAATCTTAAAAGCTGGGATTTCAGTATCCCTTTAAAAGTATGCCCGGGATGAAAACTGTTTTTGTGTAGAAGACAGTGAGTGTCTGTTTCCTTAAAGTAAACCCGGTAGTCCAGTTTGTTTTTCTCCTCAAATTTAGTGCCTTTATAAGTGACCACATCCAAAAAGTTAACTTCTTTACTGTCCAATTCATACTTAACTGTAATTGATTTCTGATGTGTGTTCAGATGCTCAATAAATTTAATAAACTCCTCCCTCGAATGCTCCCAGACACCCCAAATGTCATCCAAAAATCGGTAATAGGCAAACGGTTTCAAAATGGCCGTCGCCAGCGCGGTCTCTTCCCAGTGCGCCATGAAAATGTTGGCGTACGAGGGTGCGAATTTCTTACCCATGGCAGTACCCTTGGTTTGGAGGAAGAATTTCGAATCAAACTCAAAGTCATTTTTGGTCAAATTAATCTCCAGTAGTTTCAAGATATACTCATCGGGTCTACTGCCATTGGGAAATTTACTCATGCACCCTCGTACGGCTGACAATCCTGCCTCCGTCTCGATGTTCGTGTAGAGACTGTCGACATCGATTGTGAAGAGCAGGGCGTAGGTGGGAATCCTCAGGTCTTTAGTCTTCTCAATGAAGTCGTACGTGTCTCTCAAATAGCTTGGATGCTTTTGTGAAATAGGGTTCAAGTGGTACTCTATGAATTCTGCGGTGTTGTACGTTTCGCTATTGCAATCCGATACAATGGGCCTGCCGGGTGGTATTTTACCCGGCAGGCTCCATTTTTTTCTTTCTTTGTGGATCTTTGGTAAAAGATAAAACCTGCGTGCCCTTGGCACGGCAGGGCCTGAAAGGTATTCCCACTGTTTTCTATTAATGATCCTTCTATCGTGCATCTCCTCAAGTATCTCTCCCACCTCAAGTTTGGTTTGTGGGTAGATAGGTTTATCGAGAGGAGTATAATGATCCGTGTTCTCTAGCTGCTTCATTCCCTCCCACAAATAGTCTTTTTTATCTAAAAGCACAACAGCGTTGCCTTTATCGGCTTGCTTGATGACGATGTCTGTATTGTTTTTAAGGAGACTGAGGGCCCTTTCTTCTTCCCGGGTCAGATTGGGTTCCTCTCTCCAGTTCCAGTGCAGATGTCGAAACGCCTGTAGGTCGGCGTCGATGATCTTATGGACCTGCGTGGGAAGTCTGGAGAGAGGAGGTGTCCAGTCCGATCCGAGGGTGAAGGGGGTCTTTTCTTTCTTCTTTTTCTTTTTCTCAAAGAAGGCCTCTAATTTGATCCTCCTGTGGTATTTTTGTAAATCTTTTAGTAACTCGATCTTCAACGTTTTCAAATTTCTAGCTGCCGGTACGAATGACAGACCTTTCAGTAAGAGTGATTCTTGTGTTTTTGTGAGATGGAATGAAGCAGTCAGATTCACTATGAGTTTCTCGGTGCTGTTTATTTGCCTGATGGACCTGGCCAGTTTAACTGGTGCGCCCAGTGTTCCAGAATGGCCTTGGCGGTCTCTGTGGTCCAGTGGATTAAATCCTGCCCCACTTTGAACCTGTCATGTGGTAATTGTTCTAGGTACATTAAAGTTTCTCTTATGTACTCGTTTATTCCATCCAGGTGCGCTCTTTCTTCCCACACCAGTAGTTCTGAGTAATTGATGATCGGGAAATACAGCCGAGCGCTAGGCAATCTGTTTCTCGCCATCTTATACGTTCGCTGTATTTCCTTGGTGGTAGTCTGTACGCACCTTTGTGTTCTGTTGTTTATACCGAAGGAGAATATGACCATCTCAGGCTGTACTGTTACGGTGGCCTTCTCGATCAGGTTACCCGCATGCTGAAACTTAGCTCCTGGGAAGCTGTCTATCTGTAGGTTTGCATGACTGAAATTTCTAATTTTAGAAACATTGGAGTCCCCTATTATTACATACTTTTTTTGGAGGGTTAGACTCCAATCTTGGTTTTTCCTGTTTGTGTTTATGTGTCTATTCGTTGTGTTCACAGGCTCGGATCTCTCCTGTTCCTCAGGAAGGGCTTGATTCAGCATGCGGCTACCCCGATTTTCTCCTTCTGAGTCGGTGTCACTCCCTTCCTCTATCACTCTCCGTCCCTCTTTTAAAAACAGCGAGAGTGCCGAGCACGGGGCCAAGGCCCCTTCAGACTCCTCCGAGTCTTCGGAAAAGAGGAAAGGTGAAGCCATGAGCCTGGTGAGAGACGGTTTTGAGATCGGCGGTCGGTCATCTGTGTGCTTTCTCTTCTGGACGTGTTTCTGGGGGGTTATATTATCATCTATCACGACCGCATCCTCTTTTTGATTCAAAACTCTTTCTAGTGTCTCTATATTAGGGTTGACTGCCCCTGTCTGATCCCTTTCCTCAACCACCCTCTCTCTCTCGGGTTCATTCGATTTTTCTAAATCCACCAATACCTGAGTAATACCCCTTCTGAGGGTTCTTTGATCCAGGGGCTCTTGGTGTCTGGCGGGTGTGGACGTAGGTGTAAGTGGTCGAGGCTCTTCGGGAGGGTTCTCATCCGCATCAAACGACCAATCCCCCCTACCCGTAGGGGTGCGTGAGGGGTCTGGTACGTTCAGCGGTGAGGTCTGTGCGTCCACAGTAATCCTCTCCCGTCTTGTTGTCTGTTGTACTACTGTCTCCGTTTGTCTATTAGTGCCCGTGTGTGTCTGTGCTTCAGTGTTCATTTGTACAACATAGAGGGCCTCCACTTTTTCAAGCACCTCTTCGTTCAGTCTCTCACGGAAGTTTTTTCTCGCCCAGTTTGAAGCCACCTCAAATGCTTGTCTCCAATCCGCTTGATTGGTTCTTTCTTTTAATTCTGATAGGACTTCATGTGCGTGGGCCTCGTAGTGTTCCTCTAAAATAAGCTGGGTATTATGTAGCCAGTTTCTGGCGTTACCCTCTAACAGCTCCTCTGTTTTTTTAGAAGGGGCAGCTGGTTTAATGGTATCAATCAGAAACTGTGCCATTTTTCGGAACCCAGTAGGTGTGTTATCTTTGATTTTGGTCGTTACATTATGCAAATGGTGCACAGCCCGTATCAGCTCATACATTAGTTTCATGGTGAGCTTTAACCTGGGCGAAGGAGGTATATAATCAGGGTTTCTATCTGTATTAGATTCTTTTTGTCGCTCTCTCCCCCTGTTGTTGTTTCTGGGGAGGAAACGGTTCCCTCTATCCCTTTGTGTGTCGTATGTGTTGTGTGAGTCTTTGTTATGAACAATTCTAGCCGTGGGTCGAGCAGAGTTATAGTAGACCTCACGTCTTGCTCTGTTTGGTCTGGAGTCTAATGGTTCAGAGTCATGATCATCGTACTCTGTGTACCGTTCTAGTCTAAATCTGTCCCCAGTGCCGTGTTGGTCATATCTGTTTGTATATCGATAGAACCTGTCGGTATCCACATTGTATCTCTGCTGGTTGTTAAATCTGTTGAGATTACTAGTAAGATTCTCAGAGATATTTCTGTCGAATCTGGATGAAACTCTCTCATGTTGTGGGTACTCAGGTTCTATCAAAATGCCGACACTGTTTTTGTTTTTATTTTTGTTACGACCCTTTCTGTATTTTTTGGTATTGTTTATATTTTTTGTCTGATTCAGTTGAAGCACCAACTGATCCGGTCTCCTCAGCATTGTGTCTCTTTCATCAAACTGATCGTAGATCCTATCTCTATAATCGTCTTCAGGAATGATCTGTAATGATTCTCGTTGTCTGATATTTGTTCTATTTGCATTATTATATCTGAGGTCACGGTTGGCATTTATAGGGTCGAGTTTAGTGTGTCTGTTGTCACGTCCGGTGTAAGTTTTGTCATATTCAGTAGATTTGTCATATCTGGTGTTTATTTCTTTTTGAACAAAGTCAAAGATTGTAGGCAGGCGGCGTCCGCCCCTGCCCGTGTTTCTAGACCCCCTGTGTGTTAGGGTGGCTTGTGTGCGTGCGTCGAAGAGAGCGCTCCCATTCCATCCACGACGGGCGTTCTGCTGGAAATCCCTATATCTAGGGTCCATATTCTCCCACCGTCTTGGATATTGGGGATGGTTCTCTCTTTGTTGTGCTACATATGATTTAGAGTAAAACTCCCTTCCCCTAAAAGCTGGAGGATTATTTAAGTGAATGCGTGTGCGAGGTGTTTCGCCCCTCTGTCTGTATTCCTGATAATCATACATCTCTGCTTTGTAAGAGGTAGGAAGTCAGCAAAAAATGAGAAACACATATAAAAAACAAAAACAAAAAAAACAAAGTGTCTTTTTCAAATGAAATTGTAAGATGAAAGAAGTTGAAAGAAAAAGGAATTCCTCTATTTGAAACAGACGCTTTTTCTGTGCCTCTGCGACGTTTCGAAGTGTGATCACTTCTTCTTCAGGCTAGCTACAGTAAAAAGCGTCGTAGAGTATCTTTATTTATAGATTTGCAACCATAAACACGAGAGTCAGATGTTGACGGCTCGAGCGATTCGGAACGAATGGCTGTGAGCTCGCCCCCGCTACAATATATCGTCTGCAGCGACGTCATCTTCCTGAGACTCCTCCCCTCGCCGGTTTTTCACAAAAACCTGAATAAATATATGTTTATGAATATGAATTTCGCCAATAAAGGTATCAAAAAATTCCTTTATTCATTCTGCATCACATCATGTGTTTTTTATGATTTTAGAACGCTGCCCTCGATCGCGATCCCGAAAAATATGAATTAATATATGTTTATGAATATGAATTTCGCCAATAAAGGTATCAAAAATCCCTTTATTCATTCTGCATCACATCATGTGTTTTTTTATGTTTTTAGAACGCTGCACCCGATCGCGATACCGGAAATACTGTTTCTCCCTATGTTAAACTGTAGTACACTAGACTGGAACATTGTATGGATACTTTATATAATTTCCAGTTGTTTTATCCTCAAATGTGAGTCGATTGAAAGATTGTATTCAACTGTAAACATACTGTTTTCTGCCCTTGGGCTCTGTTTTTCTTATATCATCATGCTCTTTTGGTGGTGTACATGTCCAAATTTGTAAACAAATCTCTGTTTTGGTTATTTGAGAATCGTCTTAGCTTTGTATCGTATGGCGATCACATAAAAATGTTTGTTTGGGGTGTATTTTTAATAAAATGCATTGTTAAATCATGGAGATCTGTCTTTATTGATATTAATTTGGAACCACATTAATACGTATGAGTAATTAAGTTGTTGGATTGTGTTCCAGGTGTGTCCAATTACTTCAATTTCAATTGAATTAATTGATTGTCTGTATATATAGTATAAAACAGTATGTCGTGAGATTGCTTCCTTCCTGTAAGTGTCCTTATTCTATTATATCTCCAATGAATCTCTTTAAGAAATTATCCATGAATTTTCATGAGTGTTTTGAAATGTGAGAATGGGTCCAGGCCGTGGGGCCTACCCCGGACCAAGACAAGAGAGTCCAGAGGCGAGGCACGGGCTTGGTTAGGATTAGAAAAAATCCAAGAGCTGAAGCACAGTCCAGCTCTGGTAATGCGCAGTCCTTCAATACTCCTTCTGGCCGCTCTCCCGACTCAGCCGAGGCCTGCCCCCACGGCCTAGGCCCATCGCTGCACCACCAATATATTTGGTCTTTTTATCGTTGAACCACAGATAGTGAGATTTTTAAAAGTATGAATGAGTATTGTTTTTTAATAATATTAGTGCTATTTATTAAGGTTGTTATATTATTTATTAATACTTATGAGTAATACTTCTCCATGTGATTTATTAGGGGTAGAACGGGTAGGGTTAGGATGGGTGGGGTCAAATGATACGTCGGGGGGTGGAAAGGGTAGGTTTCGGGACGGTGGGGTTGTTCTCCATGTAATTTATTAGGGGTAGAATGGGTAGGGTTAGGATGGATGGGGTAAAATGATACGTCGGGGGGTGGAAAGGGTAGGGTTAGGGACGGTGGGGTTCTGTCCATAAGTGGTGAAATGGGTAGGTTTTAGGTATGGTAGGGGTCAGTCAGTCCAGGGTCCCTTATGTGGGTCTGTGACGGGTAAGGTTAGTGGATGTTTTGTTGTTCCCCTCAGTGAATATAATGTTGCTTTACCAATCATAATAAATAATCTCACTATCTTAGAAGTCAAGAATCCAAGTCTCCTCAATGGCTCTCACCCATTTCTCAGGCCTCATTCAATCCTCTTGGATACAGAGTGCTGAGTCTGTTTATCCAAAGTCTTTCTGTTCTTAGTCTGTCCCTTAGACACCACAAAGGGTTAGTTTGAAGTATAGTAGCTCTAAGAGAGGGGAGGCCATGTAATAGGAAATGTTGGATCAAAAACCTGCGCTTGTGGATTTTATGGATGATGTTGTGAGTGTGCTGGTATATTCTTGTTCTCACCTCATTTTTAGTTTGTCCGACATACTGTTTGTTGCACTTTGTGCAGAAAATCAAGTATACACAATTAGTGGTGTCTGGAGAGAGAGTTCTGTTGACTTGATAAATTTGCTTCGTGGTTACATTTTTTATCCATTTCAGAGCCAGATAGTACTTGCACGGTCTTTGTTTCCCAGTTGTTCTTTTACTTTTAACTTTACTGTGTACTAGAACATCTAATAGGTTTTTATTCCTTCTGTAGGCCGCGATCGGTTTATGTCTTTGTAAAATCTCTGTGTCTTCTAAAAATTTGGAGAAATTCTGTTTAGCAGTCGAATTGAGTTGTTTGCTCTGAAATGAATAAAAAGCCACCAAGGGAAGTATTTTAGTTTCACCCGTTTGAGTTGGCGCTTTGGGGTCACTTATGGATTTAAGGAAGTTTCTGAGGACGGATCTTAAAAAACTTCTACCGTATCCTCTATCTTTCAATGCACCGAAGAGTGTTTTTGTAGCTTTTATGAATTCCTCTTCCTCCGAGCAAATTCGATGGAATCTTAAAAGCTGGGATTTCAGTATCCCTTTAAAAGTATGCCCGGGATGAAAACTGTTTTTGTGTAGAAGACAGTGAGTGTCGGTCTCCTTAAAGTAAACACGGTAGTCCAGTTTGTTTTTCTCCTCAAATTTAGTGCCTTTATAAGTGACCACATCCAAAAAGTTAACTTCTTTACTGTCCAATTCATACTTAACTGTAATTGATTTCTGATGTGTGTTCAGATGCTCAATAAATTTAATAAACTCCTCCCTCGAATGCTCCCAGACACCCCAAATGTCATCCAAAAATCGGTAATAGGCAAACGGTTTCAAAATGGCCGTCGCCAGCGCGGTCTCTTCCCAGTGCGCCATGAAAATGTTGGCGTACGAGGGTGCGAATTTCTTACCCATGGCAGTACCCTTGGTTTGGAGGAAGAATTTCGAATCAAACTCAAAGTCATTTTTGGTCAAATTAATCTCCAGTAGTTTCAAGATATACTCATCGGGTCTACTGCCATTGGGAAATTTACTCATGCACCCTCGTACGGCTGACAATCCTGCCTCCGTCTCGATGTTCGTGTAGAGACTGTCGACATCGATTGTGAAGAGCAGGGCGTAGGTGGGAATCCTCAGGTCTTTAGTCTTCTCAATGAAGTCGTACGTGTCTCTCAAATAGCTTGGATGCTTTTGTGAAATAGGGTTCAAGTGGTACTCTATGAATTCTGCGGTGTTGTACGTTTCGCTATTGCAATCCGATACAATGGGCCTGCCGGGTGGTATTTTACCCGGCAGGCTCCATTTTTTTCTTTCTTTGTGGATCTTTGGTAAAAGATAAAACCTGCGTGCCCTTGGCACGGCAGGGCCTGAAAGGTATTCCCACTGTTTTCTATTAATGATCCTTCTATCGTGCATCTCCTCAAGTATCTCTCCCACCTCAAGTTTGGTTTGTGGGTAGATAGGTTTATCGAGAGGAGTATAATGATCCGTGTTCTCTAGCTGCTTCATTCCCTCCCACAAATAGTCTTTTTTATCTAAAAGCACAACAGCGTTGCCTTTATCGGCTTGCTTGATGACGATGTCTGTATTGTTTTTAAGGAGACTGAGGGCCCTTTCTTCTTCCCGGGTCAGATTGGGTTCCTCTCTCCAGTTCCAGTGCAGATGTCGAAACGCCTGTAGGTCGGCGTCGATGATCTTATGGACCTGCGTGGGAAGTCTGGAGAGAGGAGGTGTCCAGTCCGATCCGAGGGTGAAGGGGGTCTTTTCTTTCTTCTTTTTCTTTTTCTCAAAGAAGGCCTCTAATTTGATCCTCCTGTGGTATTTTTGTAAATCTTTTAGTAACTCGATCTTCAACGTTTTCAAATTTCTAGCTGCCGGTACGAATGACAGACCTTTCAGTAAGAGTGATTCTTGTGTTTTTGTGAGATGGAATGAAGCAGTCAGATTCACTATGAGTTTCTCGGTGCTGTTTATTTGCCTGATGGACCTGGCCAGTTTAACTGGTGCGCCCAGTGTTCCAGAATGGCCTTGGCGGTCTCTGTGGTCCAGTGGATTAAATCCTGCCCCACTTTGAACCTGTCATGTGGTAATTGTTCTAGGTACATTAAAGTTTCTCTTATGTACTCGTTTATTCCATCCAGGTGCGCTCTTTCTTCCCACACCAGTAGTTCTGAGTAATTGATGATCGGGAAATACAGCCGAGCGCTAGGCAATCTGTTTCTCGCCATCTTATACGTTCGCTGTATTTCCTTGGTGGTAGTCTGTACGCACCTTTGTGTTCTGTTGTTTATACCGAAGGAGAATATGACCATCTCAGGCTGTACTGTTACGGTGGCCTTCTCGATCAGGTTACCCGCATGCTGAAACTTAGCTCCTGGGAAGCTGTCTATCTGTAGGTTTGCATGACTGAAATTTCTAATTTTAGAAACATTGGAGTCCCCTATTATTACATACTTTTTTTGGAGGGTTAGACTCCAATCTTGGTTTTTCCTGTTTGTGTTTATGTGTCTATTCGTTGTGTTCACAGGCTCGGATCTCTCCTGTTCCTCAGGAAGGGCTTGATTCAGCATGCGGCTACCCCGATTTTCTCCTTCTGAGTCGGTGTCACTCCCTTCCTCTATCACTCTCCGTCCCTCTTTTAAAAACAGCGAGAGTGCCGAGCACGGGGCCAAGGCCCCTTCAGACTCCTCCGAGTCTTCGGAAAAGAGGAAAGGTGAAGCCATGAGCCTGGTGAGAGACGGTTTTGAGATCGGCGGTCGGTCATCTGTGTGCTTTCTCTTCTGGACGTGTTTCTGGGGGGTTATATTATCATCTATCACGACCGCATCCTCTTTTTGATTCAAAACTCTTTCTAGTGTCTCTATATTAGGGTTGACTGCCCCTGTCTGATCCCTTTCCTCAACCACCCTCTCTCTCTCGGGTTCATTCGATTTTTCTAAATCCACCAATACCTGAGTAATACCCCTTCTGAGGGTTCTTTGATCCAGGGGCTCTTGGTGTCTGGCGGGTGTGGACGTAGGTGTAAGTGGTCGAGGCTCTTCGGGAGGGTTCTCATCCGCATCAAACGACCAATCCCCCCTACCCGTAGGGGTGCGTGAGGGGTCTGGTACGTTCAGCGGTGAGGTCTGTGCGTCCACAGTAATCCTCTCCCGTCTTGTTGTCTGTTGTACTACTGTCTCCGTTTGTCTATTAGTGCCCGTGTGTGTCTGTGCTTCAGTGTTCATTTGTACAACATAGAGGGCCTCCACTTTTTCAAGCACCTCTTCGTTCAGTCTCTCACGGAAGTTTTTTCTCGCCCAGTTTGAAGCCACCTCAAATGCTTGTCTCCAATCCGCTTGATTGGTTCTTTCTTTTAATTCTGATAGGACTTCATGTGCGTGGGCCTCGTAGTGTTCCTCTAAAATAAGCTGGGTATTATGTAGCCAGTTTCTGGCGTTACCCTCTAACAGCTCCTCTGTTTTTTTAGAAGGGGCAGCTGGTTTAATGGTATCAATCAGAAACTGTGCCATTTTTCGGAACCCAGTAGGTGTGTTATCTTTGATTTTGGTCGTTACATTATGCAAATGGTGCACAGCCCGTATCAGCTCATACATTAGTTTCATGGTGAGCTTTAACCTGGGCGAAGGAGGTATATAATCAGGGTTTCTATCTGTATTAGATTCTTTTTGTCGCTCTCTCCCCCTGTTGTTGTTTCTGGGGAGGAAACGGTTCCCTCTATCCCTTTGTGTGTCGTATGTGTTGTGTGAGTCTTTGTTATGAACAATTCTAGCCGTGGGTCGAGCAGAGTTATAGTAGACCTCACGTCTTGCTCTGTTTGGTCTGGAGTCTAATGGTTCAGAGTCATGATCATCGTACTCTGTGTACCGTTCTAGTCTAAATCTGTCCCCAGTGCCGTGTTGGTCATATCTGTTTGTATATCGATAGAACCTGTCGGTATCCACATTGTATCTCTGCTGGTTGTTAAATCTGTTGAGATTACTAGTAAGATTCTCAGAGATATTTCTGTCGAATCTGGATGAAACTCTCTCATGTTGTGGGTACTCAGGTTCTATCAAAATGCCGACACTGTTTTTGTTTTTATTTTTGTTACGACCCTTTCTGTATTTTTTGGTATTGTTTATATTTTTTGTCTGATTCAGTTGAAGCACCAACTGATCCGGTCTCCTCAGCATTGTGTCTCTTTCATCAAACTGATCGTAGATCCTATCTCTATAATCGTCTTCAGGAATGATCTGTAATGATTCTCGTTGTCTGATATTTGTTCTATTTGCATTATTATATCTGAGGTCACGGTTGGCATTTATAGGGTCGAGTTTAGTGTGTCTGTTGTCACGTCCGGTGTAAGTTTTGTCATATTCAGTAGATTTGTCATATCTGGTGTTTATTTCTTTTTGAACAAAGTCAAAGATTGTAGGCAGGCGGCGTCCGCCCCTGCCCGTGTTTCTAGACCCCCTGTGTGTTAGGGTGGCTTGTGTGCGTGCGTCGAAGAGAGCGCTCCCATTCCATCCACGACGGGCGTTCTGCTGGAAATCCCTATATCTAGGGTCCATATTCTCCCACCGTCTTGGATATTGGGGATGGTTCTCTCTTTGTTGTGCTACATATGATTTAGAGTAAAACTCCCTTCCCCTAAAAGCTGGAGGATTATTTAAGTGAATGCGTGTGCGAGGTGTTTCGCCCCTCTGTCTGTATTCCTGATAATCATACATCTCTGCTTTGTAAGAGGTAGGAAGTCAGCAAAAAATGAGAAACACATATAAAAAAACAAAAACAAAAAAAACAAAGTGTCTTTTTCAAATGAAATTGTAAGATGAAAGAAGTTGAAAGAAAAAGGAATTCCTCTATTTGAAACAGACGCTTTTTCTGTGCCTCTGCGACGTTTCGAAGTGTGATCACTTCTTCTTCAGGCTAGCTACAGTAAAAAGCGTCGTAGAGTATCTTTATTTATAGATTTGCAACCATAAACACGAGAGTCAGATGTTGACGGCTCGAGCGATTCGGAACGAATGGCTGTGAGCTCGCCCCCGCTACAATATATCGTCTGCAGCGACGTCATCTTCCTGAGACTCCTCCCCTCGCCGGTTTTTCACAAAAACCTGAATAAATATATGTTTATGAATATGAATTTCGCCAATAAAGGTATCAAAAAATTCCTTTATTCATTCTGCATCACATCATGTGTTTTTTATGATTTTAGAACGCTGCCCTCGATCGCGATCCCGAAAAATATGAATTAATATATGTTTATGAATATGAATTTCGCCAATAAAGGTATCAAAAATCCCTTTATTCATTCTGCATCACATCATGTGTTTTTTTATGTTTTTAGAACGCTGCACCCGATCGCGATACCGGAAATACTGTTTCTCCCTATGTTAAACTGTAGTACACTAGACTGGAACATTGTATGGATACTTTATATAATTTCCAGTTGTTTTATCCTCAAATGTGAGTCGATTGAAAGATTGTATTCAACTGTAAACATACTGTTTTCTGCCCTTGGGCTCTGTTTTTCTTATATCATCATGCTCTTTTGGTGGTGTACATGTCCAAATTTGTAAACAAATCTCTGTTTTGGTTATTTGAGAATCGTCTTAGCTTTGTATCGTATGGCGATCACATAAAAATGTTTGTTTGGGGTGTATTTTTAATAAAATGCATTGTTAAATCATGGAGATCTGTCTTTATTGATATTAATTTGGAACCACATTAATACGTATGAGTAATTAAGTTGTTGGATTGTGTTCCAGGTGTGTCCAATTACTTCAATTTCAATTGAATTAATTGATTGTCTGTATATATAGTATAAAACAGTATGTCGTGAGATTGCTTCCTTCCTGTAAGTGTCCTTATTCTATTATATCTCCAATGAATCTCTTTAAGAAATTATCCATGAATTTTCATGAGTGTTTTGAAATGTGAGAATGGGTCCAGGCCGTGGGGCCTACCCCGGACCAAGACAAGAGAGTCCAGAGGCGAGGCACGGGCTTGGTTAGGATTAGAAAAAATCCAAGAGCTGAAGCACAGTCCAGCTCTGGTAATGCGCAGTCCTTCAATACTCCTTCTGGCCGCTCTCCCGACTCAGCCGAGGCCTGCCCCCACGGCCTAGGCCCATCGCTGCACCACCAATATATTTGGTCTTTTCATCGTTGAACCACAGATAGTGAGATTTTTAAAAGTATGAATGAGTATTGTTTTTTAATAATAGTAGTGCTATTTATTAAGGTTGTTATATTATTTATTAATACTTATGAGTAATACTTCTCCATGTGATTTATTAGGGGTAGAACGGGTAGGGTTAGGATGGGTGGGGTCAAATGATACGTCGGGGGGTGGAAAGGGTAGGTTTCGGGACGGTGGGGTTGTTCTCCATGTAATTTATTAGGGGTAGAATGGGTAGGGTTAGGATGGATGGGGTAAAATGATACGTCGGGGGGTGGAAAGGGTAGGGTTAGGGACGGTGGGGTTCTGTCCATAAGTGGTGAAATGGGTAGGTTTTAGGTATGGTAGGGGTCAGTCAGTCCAGGGTCCCTTATGTGGGTCTGTGACGGGTAAGGTTAGTGGATGTTTTGTTGTTCCCCTCAGTGAATATAATGTTGCTTTACCAATCATAATAAATAATCTCACTATCTTAGAAGTCAAGAATCCAAGTCTCCTCAATGGCTCTCACCCATTTCTCAGGCCTCATTCAATCCTCTTGGATACAGAGTGCTGAGTCTGTTTATCCAAAGTCTTTCTGTTCTTAGTCTGTCCCTTAGACACCACAAAGGGTTAGTTTGAAGTATAGTAGCTCTAAGAGAGGGGAGGCCATGTAATAGGAAATGTTGGATCAAAAACCTGCGCTTGTGGATTTTATGGATGATGTTGTGAGTGTGCTGGTATATTCTTGTTCTCACCTCATTTTTAGTTTGTCCGACATACTGTTTGTTGCACTTTGTGCAGAAAATCAAGTATACACAATTAGTGGTGTCTGGAGAGAGAGTTCTGTTGACTTGATAAATTTGCTTCGTGGTTACATTTTTTATCCATTTCAGAGCCAGATAGTACTTGCACGGTCTTTGTTTCCCAGTTGTTCTTTTACTTTTAACTTTACTGTGTACTAGAACATCTAATAGGTTTTTATTCCTTCTGTAGGCCGCGATCGGTTTATGTCTTTGTAAAATCTCTGTGTCTTCTAAAAATTTGGAGAAATTCTGTTTAGCAGTCGAATTGAGTTGTTTGCTCTGAAATGAATAAAAAGCCACCAAGGGAAGTATTTTAGTTTCACCCGTTTGAGTTGGCGCTTTGGGGTCACTTATGGATTTAAGGAAGTTTCTGAGGACGGATCTTAAAAAACTTCTACCGTATCCTCTATCTTTCAATGCACCGAAGAGTGTTTTTGTAGCTTTTATGAATTCCTCTTCCTCCGAGCAAATTCGATGGAATCTTAAAAGCTGGGATTTCAGTATCCCTTTAAAAGTATGCCCGGGATGAAAACTGTTTTTGTGTAGAAGACAGTGAGTGTCGGTCTCCTTAAAGTAAACACGGTAGTCCAGTTTGTTTTTCTCCTCAAATTTAGTGCCTTTATAAGTGACCACATCCAAAAAGTTAACTTCTTTACTGTCCAATTCATACTTAACTGTAATTGATTTCTGATGTGTGTTCAGATGCTCAATAAATTTAATAAACTCCTCCCTCGAATGCTCCCAGACACCCCAAATGTCATCCAAAAATCGGTAATAGGCAAACGGTTTCAAAATGGCCGTCGCCAGCGCGGTCTCTTCCCAGTGCGCCATGAAAATGTTGGCGTACGAGGGTGCGAATTTCTTACCCATGGCAGTACCCTTGGTTTGGAGGAAGAATTTCGAATCAAACTCAAAGTCATTTTTGGTCAAATTAATCTCCAGTAGTTTCAAGATATACTCATCGGGTCTACTGCCATTGGGAAATTTACTCATGCACCCTCGTACGGCTGACAATCCTGCCTCCGTCTCGATGTTCGTGTAGAGACTGTCGACATCGATTGTGAAGAGCAGGGCGTAGGTGGGAATCCTCAGGTCTTTAGTCTTCTCAATGAAGTCGTACGTGTCTCTCAAATAGCTTGGATGCTTTTGTGAAATAGGGTTCAAGTGGTACTCTATGAATTCTGCGGTGTTGTACGTTTCGCTATTGCAATCCGATACAATGGGCCTGCCGGGTGGTATTTTACCCGGCAGGCTCCATTTTTTTCTTTCTTTGTGGATCTTTGGTAAAAGATAAAACCTGCGTGCCCTTGGCACGGCAGGGCCTGAAAGGTATTCCCACTGTTTTCTATTAATGATCCTTCTATCGTGCATCTCCTCAAGTATCTCTCCCACCTCAAGTTTGGTTTGTGGGTAGATAGGTTTATCGAGAGGAGTATAATGATCCGTGTTCTCTAGCTGCTTCATTCCCTCCCACAAATAGTCTTTTTTATCTAAAAGCACAACAGCGTTGCCTTTATCGGCTTGCTTGATGACGATGTCTGTATTGTTTTTAAGGAGACTGAGGGCCCTTTCTTCTTCCCGGGTCAGATTGGGTTCCTCTCTCCAGTTCCAGTGCAGATGTCGAAACGCCTGTAGGTCGGCGTCGATGATCTTATGGACCTGCGTGGGAAGTCTGGAGAGAGGAGGTGTCCAGTCCGATCCGAGGGTGAAGGGGGTCTTTTCTTTCTTCTTTTTCTTTTTCTCAAAGAAGGCCTCTAATTTGATCCTCCTGTGGTATTTTTGTAAATCTTTTAGTAACTCGATCTTCAACGTTTTCAAATTTCTAGCTGCCGGTACGAATGACAGACCTTTCAGTAAGAGTGATTCTTGTGTTTTTGTGAGATGGAATGAAGCAGTCAGATTCACTATGAGTTTCTCGGTGCTGTTTATTTGCCTGATGGACCTGGCCAGTTTAACTGGTGCGCCCAGTGTTCCAGAATGGCCTTGGCGGTCTCTGTGGTCCAGTGGATTAAATCCTGCCCCACTTTGAACCTGTCATGTGGTAATTGTTCTAGGTACATTAAAGTTTCTCTTATGTACTCGTTTATTCCATCCAGGTGCGCTCTTTCTTCCCACACCAGTAGTTCTGAGTAATTGATGATCGGGAAATACAGCCGAGCGCTAGGCAATCTGTTTCTCGCCATCTTATACGTTCGCTGTATTTCCTTGGTGGTAGTCTGTACGCACCTTTGTGTTCTGTTGTTTATACCGAAGGAGAATATGACCATCTCAGGCTGTACTGTTACGGTGGCCTTCTCGATCAGGTTACCCGCATGCTGAAACTTAGCTCCTGGGAAGCTGTCTATCTGTAGGTTTGCATGACTGAAATTTCTAATTTTAGAAACATTGGAGTCCCCTATTATTACATACTTTTTTTGGAGGGTTAGACTCCAATCTTGGTTTTTCCTGTTTGTGTTTATGTGTCTATTCGTTGTGTTCACAGGCTCGGATCTCTCCTGTTCCTCAGGAAGGGCTTGATTCAGCATGCGGCTACCCCGATTTTCTCCTTCTGAGTCGGTGTCACTCCCTTCCTCTATCACTCTCCGTCCCTCTTTTAAAAACAGCGAGAGTGCCGAGCACGGGGCCAAGGCCCCTTCAGACTCCTCCGAGTCTTCGGAAAAGAGGAAAGGTGAAGCCATGAGCCTGGTGAGAGACGGTTTTGAGATCGGCGGTCGGTCATCTGTGTGCTTTCTCTTCTGGACGTGTTTCTGGGGGGTTATATTATCATCTATCACGACCGCATCCTCTTTTTGATTCAAAACTCTTTCTAGTGTCTCTATATTAGGGTTGACTGCCCCTGTCTGATCCCTTTCCTCAACCACCCTCTCTCTCTCGGGTTCATTCGATTTTTCTAAATCCACCAATACCTGAGTAATACCCCTTCTGAGGGTTCTTTGATCCAGGGGCTCTTGGTGTCTGGCGGGTGTGGACGTAGGTGTAAGTGGTCGAGGCTCTTCGGGAGGGTTCTCATCCGCATCAAACGACCAATCCCCCCTACCCGTAGGGGTGCGTGAGGGGTCTGGTACGTTCAGCGGTGAGGTCTGTGCGTCCACAGTAATCCTCTCCCGTCTTGTTGTCTGTTGTACTACTGTCTCCGTTTGTCTATTAGTGCCCGTGTGTGTCTGTGCTTCAGTGTTCATTTGTACAACATAGAGGGCCTCCACTTTTTCAAGCACCTCTTCGTTCAGTCTCTCACGGAAGTTTTTTCTCGCCCAGTTTGAAGCCACCTCAAATGCTTGTCTCCAATCCGCTTGATTGGTTCTTTCTTTTAATTCTGATAGGACTTCATGTGCGTGGGCCTCGTAGTGTTCCTCTAAAATAAGCTGGGTATTATGTAGCCAGTTTCTGGCGTTACCCTCTAACAGCTCCTCTGTTTTTTTAGAAGGGGCAGCTGGTTTAATGGTATCAATCAGAAACTGTGCCATTTTTCGGAACCCAGTAGGTGTGTTATCTTTGATTTTGGTCGTTACATTATGCAAATGGTGCACAGCCCGTATCAGCTCATACATTAGTTTCATGGTGAGCTTTAACCTGGGCGAAGGAGGTATATAATCAGGGTTTCTATCTGTATTAGATTCTTTTTGTCGCTCTCTCCCCCTGTTGTTGTTTCTGGGGAGGAAACGGTTCCCTCTATCCCTTTGTGTGTCGTATGTGTTGTGTGAGTCTTTGTTATGAACAATTCTAGCCGTGGGTCGAGCAGAGTTATAGTAGACCTCACGTCTTGCTCTGTTTGGTCTGGAGTCTAATGGTTCAGAGTCATGATCATCGTACTCTGTGTACCGTTCTAGTCTAAATCTGTCCCCAGTGCCGTGTTGGTCATATCTGTTTGTATATCGATAGAACCTGTCGGTATCCACATTGTATCTCTGCTGGTTGTTAAATCTGTTGAGATTACTAGTAAGATTCTCAGAGATATTTCTGTCGAATCTGGATGAAACTCTCTCATGTTGTGGGTACTCAGGTTCTATCAAAATGCCGACACTGTTTTTGTTTTTATTTTTGTTACGACCCTTTCTGTATTTTTTGGTATTGTTTATATTTTTTGTCTGATTCAGTTGAAGCACCAACTGATCCGGTCTCCTCAGCATTGTGTCTCTTTCATCAAACTGATCGTAGATCCTATCTCTATAATCGTCTTCAGGAATGATCTGTAATGATTCTCGTTGTCTGATATTTGTTCTATTTGCATTATTATATCTGAGGTCACGGTTGGCATTTATAGGGTCGAGTTTAGTGTGTCTGTTGTCACGTCCGGTGTAAGTTTTGTCATATTCAGTAGATTTGTCATATCTGGTGTTTATTTCTTTTTGAACAAAGTCAAAGATTGTAGGCAGGCGGCGTCCGCCCCTGCCCGTGTTTCTAGACCCCCTGTGTGTTAGGGTGGCTTGTGTGCGTGCGTCGAAGAGAGCGCTCCCATTCCATCCACGACGGGCGTTCTGCTGGAAATCCCTATATCTAGGGTCCATATTCTCCCACCGTCTTGGATATTGGGGATGGTTCTCTCTTTGTTGTGCTACATATGATTTAGAGTAAAACTCCCTTCCCCTAAAAGCTGGAGGATTATTTAAGTGAATGCGTGTGCGAGGTGTTTCGCCCCTCTGTCTGTATTCCTGATAATCATACATCTCTGCTTTGTAAGAGGTAGGAAGTCAGCAAAAAATGAGAAACACATATAAAAAAACAAAAACAAAAAAAACAAAGTGTCTTTTTCAAATGAAATTGTAAGATGAAAGAAGTTGAAAGAAAAAGGAATTCCTCTATTTGAAACAGACGCTTTTTTCTGTGCCTCTGCGACGTTTCGAAGTGTGATCACTTCTTCTTCAGGCTAGCTACAGTAAAAAGCGTCGTAGAGTATCTTTATTTATAGATTTGCAACCATAAACACGAGAGTCAGATGTTGACGGCTCGAGCGATTCGGAACGAATGGCTGTGAGCTCGCCCCGCTACAATATATCGTCTGCAGCGACGTCATCTTCCTGAGACTCCTCCCCTCGCCGGTTTTTCA
>JANHFF010002378.1:0-23036 GCA_024542945.1 allo-octoploid hybrid of Carassius auratus x Cyprinus carpio | reverse complement strand
TTATCAATACTTAAGTGAAGTCTAAAATAAAAATGAAAATAAAAAAAGAAGTGCAAAAATTATGTGGACTGAACCGAACCTTGGTTCTGACCAACAATAATGGAGTTATTTACACAAGGCTCAGGACTGCCATTCACAGAGGATGTATTTAGGAAATGACACAGACAGTCATGGACTACAAAAACCTGCCACAAAAGTGGTTAAATTATGGCTGACGAGATCTTGATGACCCCTTGCACAATGGCTTTAGATTTGACACAGTGAGAGTTCACAAATTACACACTCCCTCTGATTGGTGTAAATGTTCCTTTCTTAAAAACAAGGTACTGGCTTGCTGGAGAGTAAATGGATGTAATCAAGCCTCTGCCAATCCATCCATGCTGCTTGAGGTATTCGATGAACACACACACCCACCTCTAAATATATGAATCACTCTAAATGAAAGCATTGGTCTCCCTCTTAGTCTCTTGATTTTGCAGATATTTCATCAGCACCTATAAGCCTCAAGTTTGTTTTAAAGATTTCCTTACTCTGAGTGCAGTATGCAACACAGTTATGGATATGAAATGACACTTTTTAGGTTATTCTCAATATCCTGTGGATCACATATACACATGTTGCTATAATTTGGGCCTGCAAGATAATTCATATTAGTAGGTGAAATACATAGGCAAATGCAGACAATTCATCTGTCAAGGGGGTGCGATGATCTCTTAAATTTGTGTGAGATATGAAATATTCCTTTTTTCTGACACGGGAAATTTACGTCTTGTTTGGCACAACAGTTTTATCCATCTTCAAATCCATAGTCATTTATCAATTAAACACAATACCAGTCAAAATGCAAGGAAAAAGCTCTGATTCTGTGGCCGAATACGACAATTCATGTTTGAAGCTCAATGTAATATAAACAATAACATAAACATAACATAGTTACTACTGTGTTTGGTACAAGAAAATAGTCATTACCGCAAATTAAAACTACTTAATAAATACATGAATTATTGATTCAATTTTTTCAGGTTAATTAATAGTTGTACCCATTTACAGAGAGAGAGACAGAGAGAGAGTGAGAGCGAGAGAGAGAGAGAGAGAGAGAGAGAGAGAGAGAGAGAGAGAGAGACCCACAAGACAATTAATACTCCTATATAATATACAAAACAACCAGTTCAACAATTAAAAAAAGACTGGAACAATATTAGACTAATATATTGAATATTTTGAATTGTAAATAAAACTAATTTTTAGTGTGATATGAGAGAATCACAGTGCCGTGATTCACCAATCAGAATTCAGTATTCAAGCCATGTAATCAAAGTATAATAAAGCAGATTGTAGTTTAAGCCACTTCCGTGATCTTCCCAAATGATTGTGATGGGAATTTCTTGACTTTTCAGGATTTGGGATAAGATTGCTATAGTGCTGTTTTCCTTAGAATGCAACCTTTTAATATCTTTCTCAAGTTCCCAAGTGTATCCCTGATTCATGTTATCTGCATTTAGAATGAGTATTTGCTCTAGAGCCTGCAACCAAAATCTTGTACTGTTTTTTTTTTTTTTTTTTTTTAGCTTATTCCAGAACTGATGCATTTCTGGGAGCATAAAAACATTTGACTTTGATATGTATCTCTGTTTTTTATCACTTGCCATAGCGCCACATCATAAACTCAGTAAAGTTTAGTGAACTGCATAAATGAAAAGCAGTTTGATACTTTAAAGGCCCTTGGGATAAATAAAACAAGAAAGGATCTTCTAAAACCACTCTCCTACAAGATCCAGCTATTGAACATGAGATCTTACTGGCAGCGCTGAAAAAAAACAAAAAAAACATCACATTTAACTGGTTTATTGCAGCAAACAGCCCAGAAGCACCTGCAACCACATAAGAGCTGCATACTCCCAAAATGAATGAGTCTGTTTACAGAATAATTAAAATTTAAATGCCTGATCGATGGCTCTGATTGTGTGTTTGATCGGGATGGTCCCGTGGGGCGTCTGGAGCCTCGAGTCGCATGCACAAACCTCTGTGCCTCAGATATTAATTAATGCATGGATTTTCTGTCAGCCACGGTAACAGTATTATAGGAGCCCAATAATGCTTTTAAATACAGTATTTTACATCTGCATTGATCTGTGCACCTTAGGTCTTGACTTGTTCAGCAGAACAACAAACTTAAGAGTTGGGAAAGTTTTCACATTAGATAAGACTATTTAAGAGGGGGGCAGAGACTGTCCCTGTACTGCAGTATCTTCTGAAGAGGAGAGAAAGCATTGATTCACCCTTAACTGAAAATTCTTCTGTTGTTTACTCACCTTCATATCATTCCAAACCTGTATGACAAATATATTTGGTATTTATATATGGTTTGGAATGATATGAAGGTGAGTAAACAACAGAAGAATTTTCAGTTAAGAGTGAACTACTCCTTTAAAAGGGTGTGTGTGTCCTTAAATTGGAAATCGAGCGGGTCCAAAGTTGTTTGAACCCCAACATTCTACAAAATAACTTTCTTTGTGTTCAACAGAATAAATAAATAAATATTATTAATAATAATAATAATAATAATAATAATAATAGGGCTGGGGACAGGAAGCAAGATCCCATATCAGCGGAGAACGCCAGCAGGGAAATAACACTGTCCCGTCCTGTTTGGGCAATAGCTCCTCACTGCATTTAAAGAGCAGTCACATTTCCCAATCCCCATCTGTTACACTGAAAGAGCCATTGGATGCAGGATACTGACTGCAGTGGCTGACAGTGTGGTCCCATTTCTTTGGATCAGCACATTACTCAGATTGCTCATCAGGGTGACAATAAACTGCTCACAGCCACCAGGCACAACAAGCTGAGACAGTGATAAAGATGCACTTTTAAATTCCTGCAGTGCTGGTCTGCGTGTAGAGGTCTTTGTTGTCATTTCACTGTTGATATACAGACATCTTGTGTGCCATGTCTATTTTTAGTACTAGGGAAAATTTTGAAAGTTATGTCACGGACACAGAAGGAAAGGTTGATGAATACGTTCTGCTGTTTATCTTCTCTGTGTCCCACTGTGTTTTATTATAAGCAATGCATCTGGATGGGAAAGCCTGAAAAGTCAATGAGCTTTTGGGTCATTCTGTAAAACCCTTCTGGTTTGATAAGGTGATTTTTAAAGTAAACATTATATAAGATAAATAATGTGTTAAAGTATTATTAAATTGTTTTGTGCCAATTTAAACTAAATGTATAAATTGCACACTTACACACACACACACACACACACACACACAAAGGTTTCCTGAGCCTTCAAAATTGTCTCTCAGTTTGGTTCACTAGGCTACACAATCATGGGGAAGACTGCTGATCTGACAGTTGTCCAGAAGCCAATCATTGACACCCTTCACAAGGAGGATAAGCCACAAACATTCATTGCCAAAGAAGCTGGCTGTTCATAGAGTGCTGTATCCAAGCATGTTAACAGAAAGTTGAGTGGAAGGAAAAAGCGTGGAAGAAAAAGATGCACAACCAACCGAGAGAACCGCAGCCATGTTCAAGGATTGTCAAGCAAAATCGATTCAAGAATTTGAGTGAACTTCACAAGGAATGGACTGAGGCTGGGGTCAAGGCATCAAGAGCCACCACACACAGACGTGTCAAGGAATTTGCTGAACCACAGACAACATTAGAGGCGTCTTACCTGGGCTAAGGAGAAGAACTGGACTGTTGCCCAGTGGTCCAAAGTGCTCTTTTCAGATGAGAGCAAGTTTTGAATTTCATTTGAAAAGTTGGTTAAATGACCATGGTGTTGGTGTGGTTGACTGGCCAGCAAACTCACCAGACCTGAACTCCATAGAGAATCTATGGGGTATTGTCAAGAGGAAAATCAGAAACAAGAGACCAAAAAATGCAGATGAGCTGAAGCCACTTTCAAAGAAACCTGGGCTTCCATACCACCTCAGCAGTGCCACAAACTGATCACCTCCATGCCACACCAAATTGAGGCAGTAATTAAAGCAAAAGGAGCCCCTACCAAGTACTGAGTACATGTACAGTAAATGAACATACTTTCCAGAAGGCCAAAAATGTTTTTTATTGGTCTTATGAAGTATTATAATTTGTTGAGATAGTGAATTGGTGGGTTTTTGTTAAATGTGAGCCAAAATCATCACAATTAAAAGAACCAAAGACTTAAACTACTTCAGTCTGTGTGCACTGAATTTAGTTAATACACGAGTTTCACAATTTGAGTTGAATTACTGAAATAAATGAATGTTTCATTTATTGAGATGCTCTTGTATCTGTTGAGACACCATTTTGTCTGACATTTTTGTCTGACAATTTTCCGCATAATACATTTAATAAATAACAATAAATTGCAAACACTGTGCTGATGTTTATGAATATAAATTCTCACTTTATTATTAAATTGTTCATTATACAAATGCATGGATATTTTATAATTCACAGATAATAAAACTTTTTAAATAAATAACACATACAATATAAGATATGGTAAAAAAAAAAAAAAAAAATACTTTAACTATTCCTTCAAGAGTTTACTGGATAATTATGTAATTATGAGTTTTTCATTTGATTTATGGATCTAGAGGTAAAATAAAATAAAATAAAATAAAATAAAATAAAATATTTCTGTTGCTGTATTTAGAACAAAAATTTATTTAATACACAAAAATTAAATATAATAAAATAATAAAATATACAATACAATACAATAAAAAAGTATTATATTTATGTTGCTGTATTTAGAAAAACAAATCTGAATTGAATACAAAATAAAATAAAATAAAAATATTTCTGTTGCTGTATTCAGAAAAGAAACATGTATTTAACACGCATAAATTAAATTAAATTAAATTAAATTAATTAATTTAAAAAATAAAATAAAATAAAATAAAAAGTATTATATTTCTCTTGCTGTATTTAGAAAAAAAATCTGAATTTAACATACAAAATAAAAGAATTATTATATTTCTGTTCTGTTGCTGTATTTATAAAAATATATATAAATATATTTAAAAAAAAATACATACAAAAATACCTTAAATACATGTAAAAAAATAAAAAAATAAAAAATAATGACCTTAAATTCAATGGCAAACAAGTGGCACCTTTTTTTGTAGAATGACCTTTATAATGCAGAAAGCATACTAGTAGCTTACTAAATTGTTTTGCATGGAAGAGCTACACGGCCTCTGCACCACATCTAGATCTATAAGAAGAATGGCCATCCAGTGACCTCCATCCAGGAATTTCTTAATCTACCTCTGTTATTTGGGCTGAAATTTCATGTCACTTTAACAGGAAATTTTTTTCCATACAGCGAAAGAGGTCATCAACCTTTATAAGCCTGACTATTTTTCCAATGCCAGTTCGCAGAGCCTGCATCAAGGAGCAGCTGCCAACACCGAATTTCATTACAGATGTTTGCCGAAAAAATATGTCAGGCGGGACATATGACGGTGATGGGTGCTATCTGAGAGCTGAAATAACCCTCTATCTCGGTCCTGATGGATAAGTAGATGGAAAGGCAAGAACGTGTCTGGTGCATGTTGCAAATGACATAAATGTAATGGAATAAGTTGAGGGCCCTCCGTCAAACTCAGTGCTCTTCGCCACTTACTTTCCTGCTGCTTGTCTGCTGATTCATACCAGATGAATTGCCTCTCCCACCAGCCTGCCCTCTCTAACATGATGTAAAAGCCTTGAGCTCAGTGCATAATTCATTAGCAATGTGATTAGCTTCAAGTGCTACAGTGATCGGTTGAACTGAGCTGGAGCTAGAAAAGAGCAAAGCAAGGAGACTTTCAAATAGCTCCAAGCTTACACATTAAACATGTGCTTCTAAATCCTAACCACATAATTAACTACTGCAAGTATTTCAGTATTTTGTTTCATGTCGCATGTAATCCTAACATTACGCGATGGATGTTATTATACTAGTGCTGTTCTGTTTTGATAGAGGCCATAAACTATAATCGCTCTTGAATACCGGCCTTATTAACCTCTTCTCAGATGGATTGGTACACAAGTCATCAATTTGCTCCTAGAAAACTTGCTTTAAGTTCGCCATCCATCTTTGTCAGGAACAATCACCAACTTCATCACTCAAGGCAGGGAGGCAAGCGAGCGGGATTGGCACGGTGGTTCTTGTGACTTTCTTACTCTCTGCTGCCAGATACGGCCTTCTTCCCATGCTCTGTCAGAGGGTTTCTTGCGGAAGGTTGTCAAGGGCAAGGACAGAAGTGATACCCCACTAGTAATATTTCCAGTGAGCTTTGCCAACCCGATTACACATGCTATCTGCAAGTAGTCAGGCCTCAGTGGGGTGTTATGAGTGGACTATCTAGGACAGGGGTGTCAAACTCAATTCCTGGAAGGCCAGAGCCTTGCAGAGTTTTGTTCCAACCCTGCTCCAACACACATGCCATTTAGTTTTCAAATAAGCCTGAAGGACTTGATTAGTTGGATCAGGTGTGTTTAATTAGGGTTGAATCTAAACTCTGCAGGGCTCCGGCCCTCCAGGAATTGAGTTTGTCACCCCTGATCTAGGACCTTCCTTATCCGTTAGAAGGAGCTGAATGTGTGAGGTCACAGAGAGGTCAGGCTTCAATCTCTAGCAAAAATCTCCTGAAAAGAGGAGGCAAGCGTGCTCATAACAGGGATGTGCACTATTGAGAATGTGTTTTAAATTTGAATTTGAGAAATTAAGTAGAATGTAAATTCATTCAAAGAAACTCACTTAATATTAATCTTTAAATGGAAGAGCCAAATTGGACAGGACAAACTTTAAATGTAGAAAGTTATATATTCATATATATATATAAAACATTCATATATATAAAAGATTGTTGAATGTTTACAATCTTAGTGGATTATTAGCCTCGATTACAGATAGAACGATACAGTGCTTGAAGTGGACCGGTACACCTACTTCCGGCACTTCTTTTTTTCCCACTTCAAGCACTGGAACAATAGATAGAGTGTTAGATAGAACAATAGAGATATATATAGATAGAACCATAGAACGATAAAGAGAAAGGATGATAGAATGATAGATAGGACAAGAGATAATAGGTGTGTAAGTATACACGTATTCGTCCCGAACTGTCATGGTACGGACGTCACGGTTCGGTTCATGCAGTCAGATGACGAACGCAGTCAGTCACAACAGGAAAGAGCAGAAGAGACAATCCACACACCAACCCAAAACAAGAATGTTGATTTCAGATGGCACGCAAGGGCTTGAAGAACCACCTGCTTGTTTTAAATCAGCAGCGTGGAAAAGTTTCGGGTTCGAGAGATGCACTGGTCGAGCGGCTATAAATCAGAACCGTTTTTTAGTTTTAGTTTTAGTTTCAGTTCTAGAACTGCACACAAACTACATTGCAATCATTACCCAAAATGTAATTTGTGTGGAATATTTGTTATATTCAAGAAGGAAGATAAACGCCTCTGTCATCTTTTTTTTTTTTTTTTTGTTATTATGATCTCTGATTTTAAGCTTCAGTTCACACCTTATTGAGTTTTGTGCAGTCTTTGCAATTTCCTGCAAAGTTGCCAGTTCTCTCCATTTCACCCTGTGCGAGCATGAGTCTGAGTCTGTCAGGAGCTGTCCACAGTGCTGAAACCTGAGCTTTGCCAAACTTAACTGAACACATGCAATACTCCTAACCTCACCTTTAATCCACAGTGCAACAGTAAAGAAATAAAACTCTAAGGGCCAATTTACACTGAGGCTGACTCTTGAGGTTTTTAAGCTCGGGGAGCAAATGAGCCAAATCGATCAGGAATGCCTTCTCCTTTGGTAATGAGGAGACACAGGCCTCCCTGTGGAGAGAAGAACCTGGACTGCACGCAGGCTGGAAGGCAGCCTATTCACAATGAGATCCCCAGAGAAAAGACGGTGGCCCAAACAGCCACAAAGGGCTCTACTAGAAACCAATTAGGGACATTGCAATGTCAGGTAGAACGTGGGTGAGCTGAAAAGGTTGCATCTTTAAACCTACAATAACATGTCATAGTGCATTTTTGGGTTTATTACCTTATGACCAATGTCTGGAGTATTTGGTGTAGCTTTTGGCCACTTAATACATCACAATAAGGACAACTTGAAGTTTCAGTTCGGTTCTGTTTTCAGTTATGTGGCAGAATCTTGTCTATTAAATACCATTTTCACCACAGAATAACAAAATAATAATAATAAAAAGATAATTGCGACTTTTTTCTCACAATTCAGACTTTTTATATCTTGCAACTCTTTTTGTGAGATATTAACTCAGAATTCTGACTTTTGTCTTGCAATTCCAAGTTTACATCACACATTTGTAAGCTTAAATCTTGTAATTCTAAATTGAGTTTACATCCTGCAATTCTGTTTGTTGTTGTTGTTGTTTTCTCTCCTCCACAATGGAATAAAAAAAATAAATAATAATAATGGTAACTTTTTCACCATGAAAAAAAAAAAAAAAAAAAATTAATTGCAAATCAAATTTTTTTGAGAGACTTTTTTTTCTCAATTGCAAGTTTATATCTCACAGTTCAAAATTTTCTTTTTGCAACTAAACTTTTCTTCAAAGAGTTAGCAAGAAAAGAGAGAATTGTCAGATATATACTCAGAATTGAGAGGGGAAAAAATGAATTGTGAGATAAAATGTCTTTTACCTTTTTTATTTTTTTGTCCCGTGGTGAAAAGAAGCTTCCATAATTGTCACAAAGACTAAAGCTTGAGAGGGTTTCACTTGCAATCCTCCAAACCCCCTGCCTCTGCAACGGTAGTGAAATCAGCAGGCGATGACGGCTTTCATTTTCACACCCTCGCTATCTGACAGGCCTGAGGACACTATGTTTTTAATAACAAATCAATAGCTGGGAGAAACTCCATCCTAACAGCAGCCAGAGCTGACAAACTACCTACAAAACCCAGTTTTCCTTTCAAACGTTAATCTATCCTTGCATGTAACACAGGGGGAGGGCAGCTGAGAATACAATCTACTGTATGAGAGAATGGGTGTAGTGAAACAAGGTTATTCCTTGAAATGAATGGGAGATGTAATGATGAAGATAGCAGGAAATTATTTCTATGCATGGGAAGCTTAAATAAAATATAAGTGTTTAACTGAAACATTCAGCTCTCCCTGCAATTTCTGCTTTCTAATCGATAGTTTTGCCTCAGGCTGGCTTGACAGTTGCTGGAGAATGGGGAGGTGGGAAGGGGGCAAAAGGGGAAAGAAATGTGCATGCAATTAATTATAAATGGAGCTCTGCAGATTGAGCAAACTGCACAGGTCACAGACTTTGCAAGAACGCAGTTCGGCTGCCGTTTCCCCCGTAGATTGAAGCCCTCCATCTTGCACCATGGGCTAATGAACGGCCAGATTGCTTTCCCTAATGAGAACCACACTCTAGGAAATAGGTCCCTGCATCAGAATGGAACAGTGGGTCAAGAATTAAGAAAAAGAAATCTAATTTGTCACTGAGACAAACTGCATCACTTTCTCTTTCCAAAAATCTTTCTCTCAGAGCTTTCCTTGTCTTACAGGCCAGTCTAGTAAAGCCAGATCATAACTTCAAAACACTCTTATAGATATGCACAATTTATCTGTACCGTATCAGTTACTGAACGACATTTTATGATTTAACATATCAGCTGATATTGGATATTCTACTGTGCATGAGCAACAAAACAGTATATCAATGATTTCTGAAGGAACATGTGACACTGAAAACTGGAGTAATAACTGCTTAATTTCAGCTTTATATTAAAATAGAAAACAGTTATAAATTGTAATATTTAACAGTGTTACTGTTTTTACTGTAAATGCAGCCTTGGTGAACATAAAGGATGTCTTTCAAAAGCAGAAAAATCATTAATTTTGAACAACAGTGTACACTGACATTTGCCATTATCTAATTCTCACTTAATGTTAATCTTACTGTAATGTTTTTTATTTTAATTAAAATAACTTAACTAACCAAAACTGAAAATGAACATCTATTTTTCATACTCTACATTATTAGAAAAAATAGTATACACTGTAAATTTTGCAAATAAAACAAAGCTTATTGGAGCACATTTTACAAGAAAATACAAATGTTGTAGTATTTCTTCAAAATTTCATCTTTAATTCAGTCTGTTATTTGCTGAATTTCTAATTATTTGTGAAATTTAATAGCAATTTCTGAGTGAAAAATAGTTTGACCATTTTTTTTTTCAGTGTAGAAATTGAATATCATGTAATAATGTATATCATAAAATCAAACTAATTATCTGCTCATCTGTATCGACCAGAATTGCGATATCAGTGCATCCCTACACTCTCTCAATAATGTTAATAGTTTGTGAATTGGGACTCTACATTGGGAGGAGTGAAGTGATTATAGTGCCTAAGGCCCAAAAAATATTTTTTCTCTCTAGAGAGTCACTTGCATCCTTGTTTATTCTAGCTGAACAGTTTACGAGGCTGGAGTCTCATGATTCCTGTTGTATATTAATTGACCTGAGAACACAAAAATAACCACACTGTGTCTGCACTGGTTATTGTCAATTACACAATTCTACATGACTGCATCTCATGGTTCAACCTTGCTTACAATTACAGATTATGTCAAGCAGATGACCACAAGCCCTCCACTTGCCCAGTGGGTGCTAACAAGCTGTTTTTACTCTCTGGTTTTAATTAACATAGACATAGCATGCTGTAGACACTAACTCTGGGGAACAGCGGCATTTCATGGACAGATGAGGCATGAGCTGCTTTTCCCTTAGCGCTGTGCCCTACTCTATGAGGATGCAGTAAAAGTCAAGTGGATATATGTAGGGTAACAAATGCTCTAGCATATCGGGTCAGGCACAGCACATGCAAATGGGAGACTACAGGAAAATTGGCTTGCAGAGCTATGAAGGTTATCACTGTGAGTCTGGCCACTAGCAGCTCTGTGGTAAATAAGCATTGAGAAAAGACTGAGAGTCTAGTCTTAGCAAGTAGAAATTTCAGTCAGTTAAATCTAATAAAGAGATAAAACTCTCTTGCATTGCATCATCTGCAGCAGCTGGACATGTTCAAGGATTTATTCATTAGATATCTTATGAAAAAAAATCTATAAACAATATTTTTGATTCTTTTGACACACTTTTTGTCATTTTTATCAGTTTTATTCAATGTGACACTCAATAATCATTTGAGAAAATGATGAATCATTTAAGAAACAGTCCAGAGGTGCACAACACAACTGAAATAATGAAATAAAAACACAAACCACAACACAAAGGAAGTGAGCCACAACAAATACACTGTAAATTATTGTAGTATGTATTACAATAAAATACTAACATTTTAGTTTTTCTACTTCAAAATTTCACATTTAATTCAATGTTTTTTGTTTTGTTTTTTAATTTTTGAACAATGAGGGAAAACTGTTTCCACACCATTTTGTTTTTCAGTGTAGATAAATTCATCAAGAACTCAAGTGAGAATAAGAGACTTACAAATTTATAAACTATCAAACAATCAATTACCAATATTTGGATAAATAGATGAAGAAATATGCAATCTGAAAATCAAAAATAATTAATTAACAAAAACAGAAAAATAAGCAGACTGAAAACACAAAACAATATGCATCAATGACATTTGAATTAAATGACTAGTTTTGGGGATATAAAATTAGCCTTTAGCCTTTCAAATTTGATTGAGAATAAAGTTTTTTTTTCTTTGTGGTGGTGCACATATACTTTTAATTTAAGTCCCACCTTCCTGTTTCAGCAGGAAATATGTCAACAAATGATTCAGGACAGAAATTGTGGCTGTGAAAGTAATTTTTATGGGATTTTGTGTTGTATTCCAGACAGCATTAGTCCCTTCAATCACAGAGACAGCCGGAGTCGTTCAGCTCTCAGTCACAGTCTGTTCAGAGCAGCGCAGGAGGAAGTGAGTCAGGCTGAAGATGTGTTCCTCTGATGCCCACATGGCTCCAAAGAAAGCTGACACCTGATCTTATATCAACCTGACTGATTTCATTACCTTCTTTTCTCCATTGCCTTTTATTTTTCAGGGGTATTCTAAAGGTTTTGCCATCCATCCAAACTATAAATGCAGTATCGGTGAATCTGTTTCCTTTTCTCTCTTCCTTTGTCCCGTCTCAAAACAGCTGGTTCTTCTTTAGGGTGTTGCAATTCTCTCTCTCTCTCTCTCTCTCTCTCTCTCTCTCTGTTATCATTCTCTGTGCTTTGCAGACACTCGGGAACCATGAATATACAATAAAATCAATGTATGATGGATATTTAAGTCACACTTCATGTTTGAATGTCAGGATCAGAAAAGTCAAAGTAATTCTGAGCTCTAGCATTATTTGTTTGTTTTATTGGTTTCATATTTTGTTTCTTATGCAATGGCATTAAGACATTTTTATGTGTTACTAATGTTTTTTTGGGCCACTGTGTGGTGACATGGGCTGCTCGGAGGTAGCAGGTGTAGAGGTGTTGAGGCCAGTGCTAGCGGGCGCTGTGTGCAGCCTTCTGCTGCCTCTCCTCAAGCGCAGATTCTTATCTCTCTTTTCTGCCTGGGGACATCCAACTTTGCCTATCTGCCTGGCAGGCAACACCGAGGGGATGAACCCAGCTGCTTGGTGTCATTTGTAACTGTGATATGCCAACCAGGACAGCATTTATAAACAGCCTGCAGTTGAAATACTAAAGAATATAAGTAAACTGCTTCTTTAAAGACCACCACTGCTGTGTACTTACACATACTTATATTTACATATCGAACTATTATGAGGTCATTCTGTGATGTAGAAACAATTCACTCACTCAGAAGAATTGCTAATAAATTGTACAGCAATAACACAGTGATTTAAATATGAAGTAGAACTAGAAATTCTGAAATACTATTTTCTTGTAACACTCCAATAATCTTTTTTTTTTTTTTTTTTTTTTAGAAATATCAAAAATCATTTTTTAAGTATAAATTTTGAGAGAGAAAAATCAATAAAGCACCCAAGAAATCAGGTATCAGCATGTGCATAAATTAATTAAAGAATCTGATATTTGATATTCAAAACGAATCAATTAATAAAACAAAACCTTTGACATCTTCCCAAAATGCTACACTGCCAGGGAATGTAATGTAACATAATTTGAACCTAACATTTTTTTTTTTTAAAACCAAAAGTGACATGCTAACAACAAGATGAATTATAAATGATTTCATTGATGTTTAAACACATTTTAAACAGATCCTCCACCTCCTCCTATACGCCTGCCACATCACACTGGCATCAAGGCCACAAGCCCAGTCCAAATTTCAGAGAACGACTGTCATGTTGAAATAACACGCTGTCCGTTTCCCTGAACAGAGCATGACAAATTTATACTGTCTGTCAGCCCAGATCTGACACGTCTCTGTGGATTGGCCATGTGTTTATGCCACTGTTATTTAATGATTAACAGACCCTGTCTTTATTGTGATGGGGCACAAACTGGGCTTTGCTGTGCTGAAACGCTCACTTAACTCTCAGTGAGCAATCAGAGACAAGTGTAACTAATGGTGAGTTTCACTATGGGATGTGGACTATCAATACTATTTGCTCTCCATGTTGAGCTAAAGCATGTTGCAGAATGCATGCAAGAGCAACAAGCATTTACCTCTGTTAAGCCTTGATCGCAATATGTAACTATATTAGCGCCCATACAAATGTAAGCACACGCTGGAGTTTCACCGTCTGCAGCTTTAAATTTTCAAGTTCCTTAAAGCCAGGTGGATTCTGATTGGCTGCAAATCTACTCCAATGAAGAAACAAACTCAGCAACTGCAGTTTTGGCGACCTTTGACTTCCATTGTATGGGGTGGGGGGGAGAGAGACATTTCTCAAAATATCTTCTTTTATGTTTCGCTTACATAGTTTTAAAGAAACTTGGGGGTGAGTAAATGATGATAGAATTTTTTTAACTTCATTTTTGGGTAAACTATCACTTTTATGTTACATATAATGATTTAACATGTATTATATAATCTAATAATACTTTAGAAGTTAGCAAAAATCACATTTTTAGGCTACCTGACAAAACGCTTTACACTTTGTATGTGTCATTATGGAAACTAGCATTTCAGATCAGTCTCAAAACAATCACTTGGAACTGAAAAAGGTTAGTGGTCAGTAAAGGGTAAGATCTGTGCAGACAGAACAGGTTGATGGGCACGTCACTTCTGTCTCCTGCTGTCATCCATTCAGCACTGTGGAGAAAAGTTCTCTCTGCATATTTTTTGTGTCTTACCCTCAAGGCAAAAAAATGAAAGAATCGACTTTGTGCATGTATAACTGTGCAGCGGCCTGTGTGTGTGTGCTGAGGTGTGGGAATAAGTGCTGATATGTCACAGGAGCTCAATGACAAGAGTGACTTTGTGGGAGGTAAAGGAAGGACACACACACACACAAACTTGCAGCAGAAAAGACAGATTTTCTGTATCAGGCTCTCACACAAATCTCCTGACTGGCCTCCACAAATTCATGGAAGGGGAGCTAGAGGGGGGTTGTGTAAAAAAAGAGATGGAAATACTTAATATCTCTCCATAGACATGAAATAGCCTTGTTCTGTTATCTCTCTCTCTATTCATCCATGGATTATTTTTGAAGCAAATTGCAAATTAAGTTAGACCTTGTGTCAGAACTGCGGTCAACAGCATTGAAAATACCTTTTGATTTTTAGTTGACCTCATCTCCCAGTTGATTTAGGTTGATGTTTGTAATTTATCATTAGCTTTTATCTTTTAGAAAAACTTCAAGTAGAAAAGAGTTTTAAAAAGTATAAAGAATATTTGAATTGAGATAAATGCTGAGGCCATACCACAGCAGTTAGTGCATATGTTCAAGTGGCCAATGCAAGTTTTAGTGTGGCCTTTGATTGCTCTGATCTAGCGGTTAGCCTTTTGCCCAATCCATCAGGGAGTGTGTACACTCCAATGTCAGCTGGAATAAAAAAATAATAAAATAAAAAAATAAAAAAACATGAGACTTTCAGCTCACAGGGCTGTTCATGTGGTGATGAAATCATCTGTCTTCTATGCCTTAGCTGGCTTTTGTTAGTCTTAAACTGTTTATGCTCACATTGGCATGCTGTATTAATCATATAAAGTGCCTGAAAGAAGGTTTTCAGAGAGCAAAGACATTTAAAGGATTCATGGCAAAGACATGAACTTTTCCACCCTGCCGTTTGATGAAATGATAAGTCCTAGACGTGTGGGCAGTCTGACTTTTAAGTAAAAATAAATGTGAACTTTGTGCTAATGGTATCATGGGATTCAAGTGTGGGGGTTTAATACAAATCAATGGTACATCTAAAGCAAAGGCAATGGATGTTGGGAAATCTAAAGGTCAAAGGAATAGTTCACCCCCTCCCCCCTCCCCCGAACCCCTCAAATACTTGAGGATGAGGAGATTATAATTTTTGGTTGAATTATTTGATCATCTTTGCTGCTAATCCAATTACCTCTTGCAATCTCAGCAAGATTAACCCAAAATATACAGGTTAACTGAGTTCACATCCTGCTTAAAACACACACAAAAGACTATATGCCTTTTTGAATAAAAAAAAAAAAAAAGATTTGTTTTGATGCGATGAAGACTGTTCTTGTATGTATTTGCTGCCCTCAAGTGGCCCACTTGTGTAACAACCTAAAAACATTTACAGTACAAACCTGCACAGATTAAATAGAGCAGGGGTGTCAAACTCCAAGTTCCTGAAGGGCCGGAGTCCTGCAGAGTTTAGTTCCAGCCCTGCTCCAACACACATACCATGTAGTTTTCAAATAAGGTGGAGGACTTGATTAGTTGGATCAGGTGTGTTTAATTAGGGTTGAATCTAAATTCTTCAGGGCTCCGGCCCTCCAGGAACACCCCTGACATATGGTGTTTGGCATGACTTCATTTACAAATACTTTCCCATAATCCTTCCTTGCAATTTGAACCCATTATTTAGTTTAACCTGACTGAACTTGAGCTCTTTTGACTCAAATAGCAAAGTTTTTGTAATTACTGTACAAAACAGGCAGTTGTTACTTGGGTGCTAGTTCTGTCAAGAGCAAAAGACATGTCATCACACCATGTGAAAGGGGCGGAGAGGAACAGAATCTGACAAAGTTCCCCTGACTGGATGTGATCAAGAGTCAAAGCTGAGTCATATCTGCCTTGAGGGAGTACTGAGCTCCTTCCTGTTCCTCGTTTACCCATCTTACTGGAATCACCTCCCTCTATCAGTCCTGAGGGGAATACCATCACTGCCCCCTTCTGCTGGAGTAACTTCTCTATTACTTTTTCTTCTTTTTTTTTTTAACAAAGACACTTTTGCTAATTTGCAAATCTCAAAGAGTCTGAAAACTATTAAAACAAAAAAAAAAAAAAAAAAAACACGTTCAGTCTCTTAATGAGGAAATGCGTTTTGGTGTTGAATTCTTCAACTGCATAAATTATGCTTAAAGTCAAATTTCCAAAGATGCACAACAAACCTTTACAATACAAATCAACAATTACAGAACAAGGAAATTCTACAATAGAAACCTAATTGTGAATTCATGTATCAGTGACCATGCTTTGCACTCAATTATATTAGGCTACAAATTTCTATCTATCTGTATTTTTTGTAACATAGATACAAGACTTGCTGTCATTTTCTATTTTTCTTTGTCAGTAACCATTTATTGAGTGTGGCAACGTGCAACAATCAACACTGACTGTAATTATAGATGTTTTACCAGTTTAAGACATTCCATAAAGTAATTTTGCAGATTAACCAGTCTTGCTCTCCCTCCCTCAAGAGAGCAAAGAACTTTCTGAAATTTCAAATGTTGCATTGCACTAGCACTCTTGACATTTCTACATACTGCAGCAATGCTTGACATATGAAAGCCTGCTACCACCTCAAAGTAAAAAATTAAACAGGTGAAAAAAATAAGTTTAGGAAATTGACAATGCCAAAATCATTAGAAATAAATTAACGACTGAAAGATAGAAAGTTGCAATTGCAAGATGTAAAGTTGCATAGTGAGATTTAAAGTTATAATGGAAGAAATAAAATTGCAATGAGGGGAAAAAATAAAAGTTTCTATTGTGACAAAATCACTTATAGGAACAGACATGTTAAGGTTATTGAATGTTCTAATGGTTTAATCAAAATGAATTTGATTGCACTTAATATGTTAAATCTTACTGGGTAGAAGGAGTATATAAACTGCATTACATTTAAAGGATATTTATACTTTTAACTACAGTGGTTTGAAAAGAGCTAATAAGCTGCTTTATTTGGCGATTTGTGCCAAAGTGGTAACAAAATCTAGAATGTACAATAAAACAAACACTTAAAGAAGAAGATTTTTCAAAGGCATTTGCTGTAATATACAATATATTTTTTAATCTTAGAAATGGATCCCAACATAATCTTTCCATTATTTACAAATTGATCATGCTTTTCAACATAACTCTAGCATGAGAAAAGTCAGTGCATACTCAGGGATTGCTGGTATCCATGATATTGAAGGTAACCAAGCTGCCAAGCCAAAGACGGGTTAGAAGAGTCTGCATAAGTGTTCATATGGTTCTGATGACAGGTGACCCTCATCCCATGTTCACATCCTCCACTGTTGTAATCCACCCAGTGGTGACCAAGACATCCATGGCTCACGTGTACCTGGCTGTTGGTTGTGCAGTGGCTGTAGTGAGGAGATGGTACAGAGTTTGGTATGTCCTGGTACAAAATCCCAGGCATCTCTTGAGAAACTCTAAGAGGCTCTGGCTGATGGGTAGTGTAGTTCTCCATCGGTTCCTGGAAAGTTCCTGTCTTCCTGGGCAGAGAAACATTCTCTTCTGGCTGCCGGTAACACTCCGTTTGGGTACACCGAGGTGTGTGTGGTTCAGTGTCTGAATGTGTCCGCAGATATAAAGACAGTGTTGAAATGCGGTGGATGGCACGGCGGAGAGTGGCAATCTTAGAGAGACGCTTTCCGCTAAGGTCATGTTTGAGGACAGTGCGCAAGGCGTTGAAAGCCTGGTTGTAGTCCAGGATGCGCTTCCTCTCTCTGACGTTGGCAGCGACTCTCCGTGCTTTGGATCGCTTGGGCCGAGCACGCCTCTTAACTGCTTTGATGTCCTCTATGTCACTGGGGCCGGATGACATCAAGAGCTCTGAACAAATTTTTGCTGGGCTTTCATTGACACAGTCATCATCCTGACCCAAAGGACAATCCTCCAACTCATCCTCTGAAATATCAGATTCTGTACTGGTGCTGCTCAGACTCATCGTTGTTGAATTTGTCCTCTGTAAAATTCAAATCTTAGCTTTGGTATGAGAGATAAGAGTTATTGGGTCCAGTGTGAACTATAAACAGTTAGCTTTGCCAAACAGCCACATGTTGAAATCTTCTCCTCACACCTTCTAGATCAGATCTGTCAGATCTGGGCGAGAGGGGGTTTTAAAGAAAATCTCTGGATGCATCACGTGAGCCAGCTGCCTATCAGCAAAGGTGTATTCTGTGTTTACAAGTGCCCTCCAGGCAAGCTTAGACATCAGTCAACAGGCTTTGACACACCTCTTCAACACACAGGATCTGACTTTTCCAACTAAGCCATGCTGAAAATGATGAATGGCATTTGCAAAGCTGACAGAAGCACATCACTCTAAGGTGTGTGAAATGAGCGATTGTATGTTTGGTTTTGACAGTTATGTATATTGCAGATGTTTCCTTCTTATAAATATTATGGAATCAGTGTTCATTTATATTTGTATTCAGCAAAACAAAGGTTTTTTATTGGCATCCATGGTTCCATGGAGAACATTTAACAGTAAACAGTTCTTTTAACAAGAAATTTTTACTGAAAGATTCTTTGGGGAACCCAAAATGATTCTTCTATGGCAGCGGTGTCCAATCCTGCTCCTGTAGGACCAATGTTCAACACACTTACCTGGAAGTTCTAGAGAGTCTGAAGATTTTGATTAGCTGATTCAGGTGTGTTTAATAAGGTTGAAAACTAAACTTGAAAAGAAAAAAAAAATTTTTTTTGACAGTTACAGATTAAAAACAAAAGTGTGGGAATAAAGAACCTTAATCACCTGCATAAATAACTATTTCAGCATAAAAGGGTATTTTAGGAGCATATGGTTCTAAATAGAACTATGATTACAAGTAAAGCACCTCTACACCATCTTTTTAAGAGCGTAACTATTAAAACATTGGTCACCCACAATGCATTCTTTTCCTCCATCTTGATCCAGATGGATTGTTTAAGCTGTGTCCTGGTGTTGAGAGAAAAATGGGAACATTCATGACAAATTACAGCTTTATCAGATGAGCCTCTTTTAGCAATTTGCCTCTACACCTTTTCTCTGCCAGAGGGATGGAAAAACACTTATCATGTGTCACATAAACTCTATATCTCTGCATGGTCACAATTAGCTGTTGTGCATTAAGCCATTACAGGCCTTCCTGGGATGCAGTGAGGGATAGTGTAATTTTGGTTTGTCTGCAAAGTCATAATCTAATGTGTGCTTCCTACGGGGCAAGAACAGACAGTAGCCACCTCACTTCAAAGTTGGGGTAAAGGAACACAGATATTTTACAATTATTACCTGTGATGACTGTGAGTTAAGGGCTTCGGTTGCCTTTTATTCTCACTCGCAAACAGCTTGTGTATCCCCTACTTGAACTCAGGTGTGTTTTTGTAATCCAGAAATGTTTTGTACTGAAAGTGGACAACAGTGTGAAATTTTAATAAGCCTATCTCCTTTTTATTCAACATTTGGTATGAAAAGAAAAGGAATTATTTTTCCAAACCACCATGTTGTAATGTGGGCTCAAATCTGACATTATTTATTGCAGGAGAAAAATCTTCAGCTCAGTGTTTTTCAACTGGTCTCTATAACTGTAAGGAACAAGATATACTAAGGTTTTGCTTCAGGACAAAGATTTTACCTCAGACCCAACACAAAATTGTTTACCATAAAAAAGTAATGTCTGTCAAAACACTAGATTTTTTTTCATATTTATAAACTTCATCCTGTATTAATATGTATTTGATGTCAAAAATAAAAGTTGTTAAGATTTTCTCATACCTTTTCAAATTTTACAAGTCAAGATTATATGGTTATTATAGGCAAAATTATAAATAAATAAATAAAATAAGATATGCACGTACTGTAAGCAAAAATTTAAAAAAAACATGACCTTACATTAAGGCCTGACTTTTGGTAGTCTTGGAACCATTCAGCTAATAAATGTATGATTTGTATGCCAGCATTTTCCAAAATATTGTACTGTTTAGGCTAACATTAAATGAAAAATATAAATATTTATTTTTTAACATAAAATAAATGAAATAAAAAACTATTTATTGTGTTGGGACCAGTAAAATGTTGGCATGGGCAAGAACAAAAATCTTAACTGGGGAAAAACTCCAAATTTTTTGAGTACAAAGTTACAATGGAAGTCGATGGGAACAGAAACTCTTTGGCTACCAAAAATGGTGCTCTTTTGAAAAATTATGTTCTGCAGAGGGAAAAAATCATACAGGTTTGAAACGACATGAAGGTGAGTAAATTATCAAAGAATTTTCATTTTTTACTGAACAATCCCTTTAACTGAATGGTATAATTCACAATCAACTACAGAAGCCACTAGACCAGGCTGACTAGACAGACCTGCTGTCAGGTCAAAATGGCAAAAGTGTTCCATCTTCTCCGTGCCTATTTTAAAATTTTCAAGCCTCCAGTCAAACCAGTGGCTCAAAAGTGCTTTCTAACAGCTAAGATCATATCAGCAATGGGTGGCGGTGCAATAACCTTTAAAACAAGAAATGAGATGCCATTTCAGACATTGCTTCCTTCCTGTCCAGCTTTTACTGCCCAATCATGACTTCAGCCATATGTTTGGGTGTCTGACTGATATTTTGTACACAATTAGCCGGACCAAATCCAAATCAGTTTTAGTTAGCGGAAAATATAGTTGCCTTAAGTAGGAATTACACCATCCTCTTCCTTTTCTTGTTCTGCAATTAAAATCCAAAATGCAGGTTTGTTTAGACACAGGGCTCTGGATTGTGTCATGATTTTGTTTGCTCTATAATTTGAAATGAGTTGTAAAATGCCACAACCTTTGCATGCCAATTACAGGCTGCTTTGGGACTTTACACTCAAACGAGAATAAATCATTGTAACTTTGGATGTTGGACACCTTTGTTGGGTAGAAAACACCAAGGTAAGAAAAGACAAAAAACAGATGCACCTCAGCCAGACAGAGGAGAGAGTGGGAATGTCAGAGTAATTGTTTTTGGTGCTTTTTCTCAATGGTCTTGAGAGGAAAAATTAGAAGTCATGAGCACAGAAAGGAGAGACTGATGTACTTGGTAATTGAGGGGTTTGTTTCAAGGTTTGGGAACTGAAATACTTAAAATAACAGGATTTTCTTTTTTTTTTCTTTTTTTTTTACAGGTAATACTATACCATCAAAAACAATACAACAAAACACCCTCTAACTATATCTAAAATGCTTATTGAATAAAAAAAAAAAAAAAATCCTCAATGTCCAATTTTTCACCCAATATCTAACCTGTCAGCAAAATAGTGGTTTATAATAGTAACAGCTTTGAACTGTTGATGGTCATGTCAAAGGTTAAAAAGCACCCTAAAGCTGGACACTTAACCTGAAGTGCCCTTCAGACCAATAAGGGATTCCCAGCTCATCAGCTCCATTATTAGAACTGAATTGAGAATGCCTCTTAAATTCTAATTTAAACTGACTTTGAATTAAGGACGCAAACAGGATGCAGAATTGAATTTGAATGCAAGAAATATAGTATATTACAGTATATTAACTGTATAACTGTAATAACTTTGAAATTTTGCAAGCTTTTGGAAGTTTGAAAAAAAAAATCACATTTAAAAGTTTGCAGCTCTGTATTGAAGCAGTATTTGCACTAGCTCACAATATACAGTAAATATGCATTTCATTTTCTCTACCTTCTTGCATTTATATTAAGTCAGTAATTCAATTCCATGAGTGTGACTCTGCACTCCACAACCAGCAACATGTGATTAATTTGTAATGGAAACACACTTGAATCACCTACTGCCCCAAGTGATGTAGTCCAACACAAACAACGATGATTTACAAGAAGGGTTGGCAGATTAATTGTCTTGCATAGAGAACTTCAAGCATGCTGTTAAAACCCATCCCAGCCTTGTCCATTTTTGAAAAAAGGGAAGACACTAGCAATTATCAGTCGCCATGTATAAATCAAGGTCCTTTTAGATAGCCATGCACTCTCTGGGAAAGATAGCAGCCATAACTGTGATTTGTCTTAAGATTTGTAAATCTTAAGTCTTAAGTTAGATAATGAGAAGCTGCATTCTGGCAGTTATTAGAAGACAGTGACACAATTATTTAGATATATGCTTTTAAAGGGGTGGTGAGGCTTGAGAAGTATGCAGGGAAATTAGAGGTCCATGTGGAAAACATGAATTCATTACAACATTCTTTAGAACATTTTTTGCTCTATGTTACTGAAGGCTACTGGCAACTAATGCTTTAATTGGAGTGCTGACATTTGTGCAATTCTGTTTTAAATTTGTTTATGTCTCTCACAAGCAGTCTTAATATTGTGCATCACAACTAGTGCTAATGATATTAAATATCAAAGAATACCAGACATAAACATTTAGTTAACTGAAATAAAAATAAAAACTATAACTGGGAAAAACTAAAAATACAATTACTCCAAAAATAACAAAAAACTAAATCAAATTTAAATTAAATTTTTGATAGATAGTATGCTATAAAACTGGAAATTAACATGCCACTAAACAAACCGTCAATATCATAATCTTATCATAGACTGTTCTGAGAAATTTAATGGCATTTCAAATATTATTATAATAATAATAATAATATTATATATATATATATATATATATATATATATATATATATATATATATATATATATATATATATATATATATATAATATTATTATTATTATTATTAATAATATTTG
>JANHFF010000214.1:0-23046 GCA_024542945.1 allo-octoploid hybrid of Carassius auratus x Cyprinus carpio | reverse complement strand
GCTATATTTGTACCCAATCCGTGTCACACCGCCTCACACACACGCTCGCTCGCATCGCAGCTGAGGGCTCTGGCCTGTTGTCCATCACATAGCCCTCAGACAAACACAATCTGGGGTTATGACATCAGAACAGGCCACTGTTAGATCACACGTCACCGATTCGCCACATGTGCTCCCATCACAAGAACATCATGGGAAAATGACCAACAGCTGCAGAGCACTCGCTCGCCAACGACTTTAAAAGCTTTAAACAATTACTCAATCTTTGTCTGGAACTAGATAAATATGTTACAAATATGAATGACAAATATGAATAAATAAAACAAATATATAAAAGGTAAAAAAAAGGCAAAGACAAATAAACAGTTGAAAAGAAAATATATATATTTTTTAAGTTTAATTGTTAATTTAAATGTTAAGTATTTTTTTGTATTTAAAAATTGAATTTTAATTTTATTGGCTTTTGTAACAGATGTATATACACATGAATAACAAATTAAATATATAAACTGACAACAAGGCACTGACAAAATATATGAAAAAATATTTTAAAATAAAATATTTTAATAATTTAAAATATATAAAAGCTACAAAAAAACACTGACAAGATAAATAAATGAGAAAATATCATTATATATATATATATATATATATATATAGAGAGAGAGAGAGAGAGGATAGAGAGAGAGAAAATAATTAGCAAAATAATCAGACAAATAAATAAATGAAAAAAAAACTATTTAAAAATACATAGAGTTCGTAAAAATAAACAAAAATAATAAAAAAATTGTAAGTAATGAGAAAAAAATTTAAAAACTAAGGCACAAACATAAAAAATAAAAAATATATAAAGGTACAAAAAGGCACTGACACAAATGAATAATGCAAAAAAAAAATACAATAAATTGTAAAGAGGTATTGGACATTTAAAAATTTTTTCCTATGTTATTTTATTGTAATTTAAATACATTTTAGCATAACTGTAATGTTTTATTAACCAGTCAGCACATCCAGGAGCAGAAATATTTGCTTTATAAATCCACCGCAAATAACAGTGAAGATGTCACGAGGTCACAGGAAGTCTTTGGGGAGTGAAAAGGGGCAACAGTGCAGATGGATTTGGCATTCTTTCAAAGCTGATTTTAGGAACAGAATTAACACGTCCGTCATTAACCTGTGAGGTTTAATGGGAGCCGCACTGAAAGGCCTCGTGGATGATGGGATTGCTGGGTGGGAAGTGAGACAAAAACAATGGGAAAGGGTGAACAAAGCATCTCTGGCTTGGGTTAGTACTATCACATGTGCATGAGTCACTTGTTCTGTATGCTAATTCATCACATCATGTGATATATCCCATTTGTTTGCACAAAACGAGTTATGCTACAGTTTGTGACTGTTTAAGATGTTTATACTGTATATATATATATATATACACATACACATACACACACACACACAATTGAATTAAAATACCCATTTAGAATTAATTTTAAAAATGCCCCCAAAAAGTTAATAAATCATCCAGACATTTTACAACAATGAGAATTTTCTATATTAACAATAGTTTTTTTTTTTTTATGTATTTCTATTGAGAAAGAAATACGAAGATTCTTAAACATGTATCACTTCACTCATTGCACATGACGACAGCTGTCAGTCACACCCTGTTAATGACATCGGAAAGCAGGCTCAAAGCTAACCTAAATTCAATCACAGAGTGAGAGCGAACAAGGCTGGACAGGAAATGACCCGCTGGACCAATCAGGACCAGTTTAGGAGCCACATGACCCGACTGTGTGACCTGCATGCAAAAGAGAGGCGCGTTATTCAGTAATCTACACTGAGAGCTTTCATAATGAACAGCTTTCAGTCGCTGCAGCTGCATGAGTTTCCCATTAACAGGAAAACTCGACACCTTCTGGAGTCAAAGTTCCCTCTCCGAGCTGCTCCTCATACAGTTTTCAATGGGTTCTGCTCAATACAAGCAGGGAAGCCCAGGAGATACTGTATTTTAAATGACGCGCATTTGAATTTATTTATCTGACGAGTACATTAATATCATCAATCTGCGGTCGCTGAAAAATCCTGACCGGCATTCCTCCGGCATGCAAACACTTACTTCACACATTCTTCGGATTGCAGCCATAATGTTTCTCAGACCAAAGAATGGTGGAATAACTGCCTTGATAACCGCGGCCAATCGTCTCCTGAGCCCCCACGGTTACAGCATTAATAAATCAATGCAGGAGCCTTCAGAAGCCTCGTGCTGCGGACAAGCAGAAACGCAGCAGTGGGCTCGGGGAGCCGTTCTGACAAGACGTTGCATTGCTCTTCAAGCACTGGGCTGAAATTGCAGCCTCAATATTCTTGAAATTCATTAAATTCATTTTTTTTGCCTTGTTCCCACAACTTCCAAAAACAAAATGTGACCCGAGTGACCTCAGAGCTACGATGAGTTCTGATCTTAACAACCGTTTTATTTCTGCTTCGATATCACAACTACGTGACTGCTAAACTACAGTTAGTTACCTTTACTTTTTATGATTTTTGTAAATCCAGTGGTCAAATGATCACCTGACTAGTGAATGTCCACAAAACTGGAAGACTTTCTGAATGTAAGTGGTAGACTATTTAGGAGGGAAAATTTAGAAGATGAAAAAGAAGAATTAAGGAGAATAAATAAATTGTGAAAAATGTATTGCTAGTGTGTGAATAACACAATCATGTAATGAAAAAAAGAAGTAGCTCTAGTCTGATTACAAGTAATTTAAAATGCAATCTAATTGCAAGTACTTAATTTTTGGAATCTGATTACATAATCCAGTTTATATGTAATGAGTTACCACTCAGCACTGGGTATGTTTCATTCATTTGTACTCCGTCTCTACTGAACGCATCCTGTATGTGTGTGTGTGTGTGTGTGTGTCGTTACAGTAAACGTGTCAGGTGTATGGGCGAGTTTATATGCGCTGAATACAATATTTCCTATTTATAGGCTAAAATTAAAAATGAACTACTTATCTAACTTTTTTTTTTTTAATTGAAGTTAATGAATTTTGAACTCGGTAAGAAGTCGTGTCAGACATAATCATGACTGATCATTGTTTACATTATCAGCCATTGGTGTGTCATTTCAGAAAACTTGCGCACATCCCTATTAATTGACCGGCTGTGTATTATATGGAGCTAGTGTTGTTGTAATGCCTAAATATAACAATTAATTTGAAAACTCAAATTCATTACATTTTTCTTTCCATTTGGAATTGAAAACAATACTGACGTTATCCTAACTTTAGAGTTATGATGAATTTTAAGAAGATTCTTTTCAAGTTTTAAGAACAATCTTAAGAAGAAAAAAAAAGAAGAAAATTCTTAAGAAGAATTCTTAAGTTACAAAATAAGAAGAAAATAGCAGTTCAGAATAAATTTCTTCTTATGAATCTTTCATGAATCCAGCCCCTGGTCTTTAATAATGTTCTCAAAACGTTTGCACAAAATTAAATAAATAAAAAATTATCATTCATGGATTGTTTTTTTTTTCTTAAATGTTTCAGTTGGATTCTTTTTAAATGTTACTAGTTGTTTTGAAACATTCCAAACTAATGTTTCTGTAATGTTTGCAAAAGTATGAAATGGAATGTTTCCTAAACTTTAAATTTAAGTTTTTAAAACATGGATGTTTTGAATGTTGAGAGGCCATTTTCATAACCTAATTGGAACGTTAGCAAAACGTTCTTGGAACATTTTTTTTTTTTTGAGCTGGGCAAATGTATTACTTGGGTTTAGGGGTTGTTAAAAAAATGATTAAGCATCAGAATAAGCAATACTAATAGTGAGTAAATAACAGGATTTTAATGCACACAGAATGATACATCCAAAAACACAGAAAGACTCATTATGTTACATCCACAAACCAATTAATAGGCTCTAGAAAGAGTTTGTTCCTATGCATTATGTTTTGGTAATGCAATATTACTGAACTCTGGCACTCTTGGCAAACACCTGTAAGAGGCAGCCACCTTTTCCGATAACTCTAAAACGCGTGGGATGCCAAGAAGGAGAGGTTTACCCGCAGCCAACCTCGGTGAAATTGATTGACTCGTTGTTTCCACACATGAATCCCTTGAAGAATGCACAATCCAATATTCTCAACTGACCAACACTCTGCTTTGCGTCTGGCGATGCGAGGCTCGCAATACGCTCAAAACGCCTTGAGTTTCAACCCAATTCCTATAAAAACCTGTTTCTTGTTTGGACTAAATGGAGCTAAGCCACATTCCCCATGTGTTTCCAGAACCAGGTTTTGGAAGAACTTAACACTGTTGTTTGATGTTTTTGTTGGGTTACACCGCAGCCAAGAGTTCTGCCGCTTACTCAAACTCTTTCACTTTACAGCAATTTAGCCGATACCTTGCAAATGAATATGAAAAGTTGACCAGAGCTGACTTCTAGCTCGTGCTCAAATACAAGCCGTGTCATCTTGAATTAGACAAAAGCATGAATCCTTTTATAGGAAAACAAAGCTGGGGTCGTATTTAACCAGAGATGCTCTCCAAACGTGAACCCTGCACCATTGCTTACACTCTCAAATACCAACATAGACAGCTCCTGCAAAACAAGAAAGTCATCAAGGAGAAGAAACGCAGAGGGTTGGATATTAAAGCCTGACAGACACTGTCAAACAGCGATAAAAGTGAGATGCTTTGTCAACACTCCTGGGTTTGCACTTCGTTAGCATGTGTCCTTACTAAAACAAAAATTTAATTAAGTGTCTCACATCTGACAGTAGTCCAGGAGAGTTTGGATTGTGTTAGCATAATTGTGAAGGGCCTGAAAACATTTCGTAGAGACATGGAAAACAAACTGACAGAAAGAGGAACGAGGCCAAGATTCTCTCACACTCGGTTATTTGACTTGTTGTCCGGCGTTTCTATTCGGTGGAACGCTCCATTACACGTCTGTCTGTCCCGCTGGCACTTTGCGAGAAGAGCAATGTAAACACGGTGTCTGAAAATGTTTCTTCTTCCCATCCCAAGAGCAGCTGTGAAGCAATTTTAGATGTTTTGGATCGGGGCGAAATGAAGAAAAGCCAAAGGAACAGGAATCTTTGGATGTGAAAGACATGGTTGGACAGCTTGCAGGGGTTATCTGATGATTAATGGACTGCGTGCGCCAAAGTCCTCTTTACACCGGCTTTGTTTACACGGATCACTTCCACACGCCAGCCCACGGCCTGCAGATCGGAGGACGTCACAGACTCTAATAAAAGGCAAAAGGTAAGAATGAAACAAGAGATGTTAGCGAACAAATCATTCTTGCTCACTGACTCATATTTTGTTCACCGAGGTCTGAACGAGACGAACGAACTGCATGAACTGGGACATCTGATTCATGAAGGAGAATCTGAACACGAGAGGGCATGACTGTCATGTGTCACTATCGGTCACAACAAGCAGAGAAAGAGGGCGGGAGAATTACAAATGTATAAAATTGACTGATGACCACAGACAATTAAAGTGACATGAGGATGCTATTGAGACATATTAAATTCATTCAAACTGTTATTGTATTTTTCTACAGCTTGATGAAGTCAAGCTGAGCAGTTAACCAGACGGAAGAGCAAAAACTGACAGATCTGTGTCATTATTTGTGGGGTAAACTCCTACAGTACGATGTTTAAACACTCTGGATCTGCAGACATGCGAATGTTTATGATGTATTATAAAAAGACTCTTAATAAGATCTTAAGAACCAATTGAATGAATGAGTCAGTGACTCGCTCTTATAGCGCGCGCACACACACACACACACAACTTGGGTGTAACGATGCAATCACAGAAAGGACTATTGACAAATCAGTGAACACATCTGAATGAATCTTTTTGGTGAATAGGTTCAATGGATTCAAGTCACTTGATTGAATCAAATTATGTTGTCCAAAATGAACCGATTAAGAGTAACCTGCAGACAGGGCCACTGACAATTAAGTCACTGAATTGAATCAAAAAATGTCAAAAATGATGACTGAATAAGTGCAACCTGCAGAAAAGGCCACTGACAAATCAGTGAATCAACCTGAATGAATCTTTGTAAAAGATTAAAAAGATTAAAGTCACTGGAATGAATCAAAAGCTGTCCTCAAATGCAATGAACCAAATAAGAGCAACCTGAAGAGCCAGCCAAACCAGAGTTCGTCTTTATGGTGAACAGATTCAAATGATTCACGTCACTGGAGTGAATCCCACACCACTATCCCCAAAAGCAACAATCTGAATAAGAGTAACCAGATCTTAAATTTCAGTTCAGACGGTGGTTGAAGCTCCAGTTCTGGGTGAGAACCAAAGCCCAAGGCTCTCGAAAGCGGCCACAGGAACGAAGAAATGGCTTCCACATGGGGTCCACCTCGCTCTCGCACCTCACTTCCTCTCGGACTCAAAACAACGTGCCCAAAATCAAGACCAGACCACTAGTATGGAGACTAATAGTATGCTACACTAGGTGCTCGCTATTAAGGGCCTATTGCTAAGTCTTCCTGGAGCTTGTTTACAATTTAACGCACATTAAAGTGATTTGGGTCGGAATAAAATGCCAAAATTGAGCAATTTCGTTTCCACCATGATTCTTCAATTAACACATTCAAGTGTGTGCTCATCTCAAGAACACGATCGCTCCAAAAATGACAAGAATGCAGCATAAAATGCTTAAGATGTCTTGAAAACCCAACAAAACTACAATCTCAAGAAATAAGAATCAAAGACAAACACCTTCATGCTACACTTATTAACACATGTGCCGTTTTGTATAACCAGACCCAGGTGGAAATGAAAAGAAAACGATTTTCCAAGCAGTTCATTAGCTTTTGATGTGTAGCAGGCATGTTTTGCGGGCTAGCAAAATCTGCTTACTCAGGTTAGACAACAGCAGCAGAAATCTGGATGAGTCACTGCAGCACTGCAGCTTGAATTAATCTACCAAACGCAGTGTTCGGAGCGTGAGTGTTTATCAGGAGCGCATTAGCACACAACATTTGCTGTGGATGAGTAGCTGCTAGCGTGGAGCAAACCCCTACCCTCGACCCCAAACGCCAAGCTAGATATATGCAATACGGCAATCTGTTACATGGCAGAGTGTGTTAGAGACAGCGCCGATGAAAAATGTTTTGGGGCCTTTTTGTGAAAAAGGGAGATATAATTAGTCTGTAAATAGCTCTGAGTAGAAAATACAACATCTTCATGTATTTTAGGACGAAAACACTTTCTGGAAAAGCGTGACTTAGTCAGCTGTTCTGGAATGAGCGAAGGTCAGTTAAGGCATTGTTGGCTAACATGATGTTTCTGGTATTTACGGGGTGCTATTTGTCACTCACATACATATGTTAAAAAAACCTTATATATTAAATATATTGAGCATTTAAAATTGTTTGTATAATAATTATTAATTATTTAAAATATTATATTATTATATTAATTAATTATATTAATATAATATTATTATTTTATATATTATTTATAGTATTTATAAATATTATAAATACTACTAATATTATTATGAGTTTTTATATTAAAGTAAAATAATATACCATAAGGTCTAACTTTATAAATAATTTTATAAATAAAATAAAATTCTCTCTCTCTCTCTCTCTATATATATATATATAGTATTTAAAATATTGACAATAAAAGGTTATTTTACATTGACTTGTATTTATTTAATTAAATAATTTTATAAATATTAATATCATCAATAATTTTTAGATAAAATTGATTTTTAGACTCATTTTTAGATATTTTTTTTCTTTTGTCTTACAAATTACATTATAAATAATTACATATATAATATACATTTATTATATTTAATAATGTCTACATTTCCAATAATAACAATACATTTTACAGTAAATAATAGCACCGATTTAACAGAACGACCCATTTATAAGATCACTAGGGTCTTTTGAGTGATTCTGACAGTACAGACAAAATTGTCCATCTTAAAGCACGCCAATCACAACACTCGTCCACATTTCTGTTGCTCTGGCAAGCGCTGAACCCTTCCCACAAGCCATCGATGTGATTGCGGGTCTAATTATTAGTGAGGCTCAGTTTCACAGAGGTTTGGGGCTCGGAGCAGTCGGTTAGCTTTAATGCATGAGAAAACTCTGCTCTCGCCGAGGGACCATGTGAGAAACATTTAGACGCATGACGTGAGAAGAGCCAACTCTCAGCCAGCTCTGGTAATCTATCAATCTGTAGTCACCTCCAAGTGCAAAGTATTACACAATGGGCTTTATTTCATAACAGCGCTTCAGCGACAAAAAAATTAGCTTGAGAAGGTGAAAGACGGAGAGAAAAGCAGAGATGTCGGACCACACAGAGCGCAACGTTGTACCAGATATCTGATTGCATCTCCGCTGCCTACCAAAGCCTGAATCTTCTGAGGCTTTCCTCTGACCTGATTTCAGATGTGCAAAACACTCGCTCTCTGCTGGATGCGGTTTGTGTTGCAGACTGATGTTGAAGCAGCAATTAGAGCACCGCAAGGAAAAGAGTTAGAGAGAAGTGTCAGTCAAAACCCTGGTGTCTGACCAAAAAGAACAAAATGCATGAGCCGTATATCTAATAGAACAAGAAAACACAAGCTCAGAAAGATGCGAGTAAAGCTACTTATTGCAAGCGTGCATTTCATTGCTCTCAGCTTCATTGCCTGATCACATGAGAATCCTGCAGTTAAACAGCTCAAACTTTTAACCTTTGAAAGCTGACAGTTCAAAACAAGCATCATTTTTATAATTAATATATGATGGGGCCCAACATTCTAATAGGGAGACAATAAAAAAGATTTTGAACATTTAAAATTATAACAATAAAAAAAGATTAAATTAATTACTAAGAAATATAAGAAATGTTTATAGGTCAGTAACCAAATGCAAGTAAATTTTAATTTCCCATTGAAGAAATGTGCATAATAAATATAATATAATATAATATAATATATAATATAATATATAAATGAGAAAAAACTATATATTAAAAATATAATTTAGGTCTATTTTGGATCACACTGTTCACTGCAGTGTATGAAAACAATTTATTTTAATAAAATGCTAATATAATTACAATAATGAAGTCTATTTCTCATGGGTGTATGATGTGCTGTGAGTCTCACTCCATTAAGAGCAGAGCAGGAAATCAGTTTTGTCTAATGAGCTTCATGCTGGAGGGCTCTTGAACTGATGATGTCAGTGAGAAAAGCAAAAATTGAAAACATTAATTGACAGAACTACTGCAACACAGCTGCTGCAGAGGATGGTGAAGCTCCTGCATCATCCGTCACAGATCTGCATGGGTTAAAGGTCTTAAAAAGGTAGTTTTCTAACTGTTATCATAAGGCATGATAAATGTTTCTTGATTAAAACTGCATTGTAACCAGAATTAAATCCTTAAAAAAAAAAGAAAAAAAGAAAGAAAAAAAAGTAGTTTGCATTTGAAGGAATAACTGTATTATAGTTCCATGTTAACTTCAGATATATCACTGCTATTAAAGTCGCTCTAAAACAAGAAAGCTAAAAGGGTTAATCTGCTATAACAATGCTTGTATGACTAATGAAATATTGCATCAGCTCACAGCAAAATGACCTCCTTTTACATGTTTTTTTTTTTTTTTTATTGATCTATAGCACTTTTCCAGGTTGGAAACTCCAACATTCCGACTAGAACAGAGTGCGGCACAAAGACTTAAAGAAACATGAATAGTTTGCATGTAAAAAAACAAATCTGTTATCCTAAATATTTTTCTTTTAAAAAATACATAAAAAATAAAAAAGGTAAATAATAATAATAATAATAGCAAATGAATGATACTATTGCATTAATAAATCAAATGAAAATTCTGTATATTGAACATTTTAAAATGAAAAATATGACTTAAATTACTAAGAAATATTTAAGACATATAACATAATATAACAATATAATATAATAAGAAAAATGCAAAAAATTAGATAAAAAAATACTGCTGGTCTATTTTGGATCCCTGTATATTTCAGTGTATGAAAACATACATTTATAAATTTATCGTTTTTATTATTAATTTTAAACATTGATAAAAAATAATATATTAATAGATATAATAAATTAATAATATTATATATATATTATATATATATATATATATATATATATATATACACACACACACACACACACACACACACACATATACATATATATATATATATATATATATATATATATATATATATATATATATATATATATATATATACACACATACATATATATTATATATATATACACACATACATTATATATATATATATATATATATAGGAGAAATAGCAGCTGTACTGGTTTGAATAGCACAGATATTCAAAGACAACATAGATATTAAACAACCATCTCTCCATTTACCAAAACTCTTAATATGTGACAAGTTTCCTCCACATATCTTTCCTCCAAATGCGTGTTATTGGTTTAGTTTGCAATGGCTTTTCTTTCACTTGATTGGCCCTGACTGGAAGAACTTGGCGTACTAATTACAAAACAGCAATAAATCTCCCCAATCTTTGGTGGCTTGCCATGTCCTCTAAATAAACAGCGAATGTGAATCTACAACTCAATCTTTACAGCTCATCGGTCTGAGCGCAGAGCTGCCTCTGGGGTTTGTGGGAAAAGTGTGATGTCATCACGGCCGCTGCGGTCCTCCTGAGAGTCAGCCTCTCTTGTTCTAATTAGGGGAAGACGGCTATAATTTACCCGGTCCAGAAATGAGGCAGCCATGGGGCGTTTCTGCAACCTACAACTGCCGTACAATGACGCAAATGCCCTGCTTTACTGTCACTCGACGATCACTCCTCGTGTATCAGTTATAACAGCTGTTATCAACATCCAGACTTTCCCAATGGAATATTCTTCTCCATAAGCCAAAGACGCCAAGAACCAGAGAATCACTTCCTTATCTGAGGGCCGACGGACGAAGCTTGTGTTTGTTTGCAGGAGAAACGGAGCAAAACAGGCCCTGCTCGAGTTTCGTAAATCACTCAGCGTTTTACACAACGTTCTTGGCTTCGGACGGGAAGCCAAACATCTCGCGCACAAAGATTAGAAATGCATCCAAAACAACAATTGGCTGCGGCGTTGAATAATCAGATTCAATCCAGTTGATAAGATGCAGGGCTGTATCTCCATCTGACTCGTGGAGAGAGGTTCATAAATCGCAGCGGTGACGCTTTCAGGGACAGAGGGAGGGGAAACACGAGCTGATCCCAGGCTGCTTTTACACTGTCACACAATAAAACATACAGTCTGGTGCCGTACGTCTGGCAAAGACACCAACTTAGTCAGATGCTAAAAATAGCAGCATCCACGTAATGGTCAACCAGTCTAAGAAGAAATGTGACGGTTATTTTAAAAATGTATTCCAGTAGAAATGACTGTTTACTAACAAGAATTTAGTTACCTAATCCAAATGTTACAATATGAAAGTAGCATCCAAATACTTGCATCTACTTCTGAATGAACAAACGGCCTCAATTCAAGATATGAGACGAGTGATATCAACTAGATACGATGAATCGGCCGTTATAATGTGCAGAAATTAATTAGGAGTCAATCACCGAAGGTTATATCTGTTGCTTTTTCTTTATGGAAGTCAATGGCAATCCTATGAACCGCAGGCAGCAATATTATGAAATTTGGTACACTTCTAGTGGTATGTCTGAATAGTAATCTGACCAACTTTGGGGTCTCTAGAACCAACTCTATTGCACCATGGCTGGTTCCAAAATTTATTTTTCAAATGGTTTTATCTTTTGAATCCTTTGGAAAAAGCAACAATTTGTTTCTCCCTACGAAAAATCTGGGTTACAGTGAGACACTTGCAATAGAAGCTAAACTGTAAACTCAAGACAAGTGATTTGTGCATAATGCTGACTAACTCAATTTATTAGGAGCCAAGCACCGAAGATGCCGTAGCCCCTATAGTATCTATTGTTTTTCTTTCTTTCTTTCTTCTTTAATGGGAATCAGTGGCAACTCTTTGAACCACAAGTGCTGTTCCTAAATAGTAATTTGGCCAAATTTTGAGGTCTTTAGAACCAACTCTATAAACTACCAACAAAAACACTATAGGCCTTGTTGAATCTGTTGGTTTTTACCTTCTTATTGGAAGTCAGTGGCAACCCTATGAACAGCAAGCAGGAAAATTATGAAATTTGGTACACATCTAGTGATATTCTGAACAGTAATCTGACCAGTAATCTCTAGATCTAACACCTCCAAGTTTGAGGTGTCTAGAACCAACACTATAGCGTTATCATCAGTTCAAATATTCACTTTTCAAATGGTGAAGAAAAAGAAACAGTTCCCCAGATTATGATCAATACAATACATCAAAATGATTATGTTCGATACATCAATTAACATTTGTTTCTGCCTACCAAAAATCAGTTTCAGTGAGACTTCAAAATGGAGTGAATGGGGATGTTAAAATATTTATATTTCAGTAGTAAACTGTGTGCAGTTATCCAATTTTACAACTTTGTTGCCAAGACAACACAACATCACATGCACTAAAACCCTATAATGAGTGTACAAATGATGATTTAAACTGTTTCACAGTGCCAGCTTTAACAGAGCAATTAATGCAATTGCTTTTATAAAATTTAAACAGTTGTTTAACACCGCTACAATTAGTTTTAGCACACTGGGCTTTTCTTCTGCTATGTAAGAAAAGCTGAAATCATATATATATCCAAATATATCCTTTTGTGTTAAAATACTACTCGCATTAATTACTGTGCAATACAAATTATAGAATGGTGCAGAAGTATGCAAAAAGGCAATTTACTGTAACAAAATAGAAATACACAAGGTCAAATGGTAAAGTCATTCAGTCGTAGTGTAGCAATCAATGTAGTACTCTAAATGGTGGCTCATTTTGTCTGTCAGGATCGTACTGCTGTATTTCTTCTTTAATCGTTATAAAAATGGAAACCTGCTTACAACCTCCTTTTCTACAAAATTTGGCAAGATGATAACATATTTAAGTAACTAACAAAACATCGATACCTTTTCCTATCCTGATTATGTAACACAGGTCCAAGTATTCTGTTACTCCTCAAGTCTGGCTGTACGTGACGTTGTTGAAAACGGAGGCACTCTTGAACGCTGATGTATTAATCTGTCAGAGCAGGAAAGGAAAGTCAAAATAAAGTTACATCCTGATTCCGGACGATTAAGGAGTCCAATAACCTACTGGTTTCATTTAATCAAACAAAATCAAAGCCTTTAAACTGACTCCAATATGATGATACGGTGGGGAAACCCAACAAAAACAAAAGGAGATGGAGACAGAGAGGTCAGATCACTGTAAAGCATGACTGATGCTGAGGGAACGAGGATTTGAGTAATGCTTTGAGACCAAGAGCTCTGATCCAAAACCTATCGAGTCGGCTACCAAGACAGCATTTTAAGGAATCATAGTTGCACTACTGAAGAGTATCAAATAAAAAAAAAAGACATTTTTGTGCTTAATGCATTGCTTTGTAACATGCTTATGGCAAAATCTCCAATGCACCCCACATAAAGATCAGTTATTATTAATTAAAACTTAAACACATGGGGAAAAACACACACATATGTTAGATTAAAATAGTTATTGAAATGTTGCCTCAGCAACTAAATGCAAAAAATCTTAAGAACTAAAATTAAAACTGATATAAATGCTCAATATAAACTTAAATTAAATTAAATATAAAATAAAGCTAAAATTACATAAACTAAAATAATATATGTAAAATATACATAAAAAACATTAGATGAAAAACTTTAATAATTAAAAAATGTTGCCTTGGCAACTAATTCAAAAGTACTAAAATTACTGAAACAAAAATAAAGTTTAAATTTGATTCAACAAAAGGAGCAGTGTTATTAACTAAAAATGTAAATAATTAAATATTAGATGAAGAACTAGTAGAAATGAAAGTTACAGAAATTTTGGAAAAAAAATGGAAGTAGGCCTACTAAAATCACTTAAAATTAAAAGCTAAATGTTGGCTTCACAATAGAAACAGTATTATTAACTAAAAAATTATTTATGCACACTGAAATTAAGCTACAATAAAAATAATATAAAATAACTTAAAATAAGTTGAGATAATAAAATGACATATATATATATAAATAATCTCAAAAGAACTATTATATAACAGCAGTTAAATATTAAATCATAAAACAACTATTATAATTAGTTTATAAATAGCACATAAAGACCACTGTTTCTGTGGCACATGCAGTTGGTGCTCATCTAGTGTTCCAAATCAGTCCCTCGTTAGGTTTATTTCATTTTGCATGCTACCTTATTTTTGCATAGCCCCTATATAGGACATAAACTAGAGAAGTTTTGAAACAGAGCCGGAATCTGAGTGAGAGAGAGCGCCTGTTACTACGAGAAAAGTGCACTCTTGTCTCCATTAGTTATTAGATATGATATTTCCCTTTTCATCCCTCCCAAAGGCTTCAATAAGACCCACACGAGCGCGTCAACCGTGAGAAACACGCGGGAGGTTTGTCAGGGGAGAAAGCGTGTGAGGGAATGGATGTAAATGGACCCTTAACAGCACGGCAGAATCAGAGCTGGAGTGAAATATGCTCTCGCTTGTGCTACAAACAGATTTAGGTCACTTGCTTACCTTCTCTTCAAAGGCCCTGGAGAGAAAGCATTAGCACTAATGGCATAACAGCGTGAAAACAAAGCAGTCAAGAGTCTTCAGGAGCTGAATATAGCCATACCAAAATAAAAACATCTATATGGGCATATATTTGTGCAATCTGACGGAACAGCACAAATATGAATGCATATGATTTTCTTCACCAGTTAAGCCATGTACTGTAATGCAAGTACTCTTTGAATCTTATAAACATCACAGTAACATTTAGAATTTCAAAGCAACTGTAAATGCTATAACAGTCCAATCAAAACAAGCTAACGGTAAAAAAATGAGCCTAAAACTTCTGTTTAGAAGCACCTTTTATATTCAGCATCACATACTGAGTCATCAGCGAATAAAACCTGCCGTCAGGAAATCTGAGTTCCTACAGACGTTCTTTTTAGTGCCGTTAACTGGATTGTGATGTGTGCACATTAAACTTAAAAAAAAAAACTGGCGAACACCTTACCTATTTACAGCCCACTTTACAGAGGAATGAATGCAGGCTATGGATTGGAGCTGTTGTTGCACATCGAGCAGAAATAAAAGAAAACAAAGAAAAAAAAAAAAATCAATAAAGTCATGCTGTATGGCATGTGTTTGTTAACGTTGATACAGTATAGATTTGTTGTGCTACATTCTGAAATATGCAGGGGGAAAAATATACAAATTCAAAATATGTTCACAAACTACAATATTTTAAAATTAGACTTTTCCCCCAACCTTTTACCAAACTGTGACACCAAAATAGCAGCTTAAAACTTTAAAATATCTATCTTTAAAAAAAAACAAAAAATAAAAAAGCATTCTGCAAGAGAAGATGGCCAACACTATTTATTGCATGAAGTAATTTATGAAACATGCCTAATACAGCAAAACCCTAGAAACTTTGTTGTTGAAATTCACTTACACCACTAGTGGTGCAGACATTACAAAGACTTCCCCTTTAGCACTATTTTTTTAATTTATTTAAGATCTCACCTTTATTCTCTTGGTGGTTTCGCAGATATAGGGGAGGCTGTATTTTCTCCTGAAGAATAAATAAATAAACTAAAGCACAGGAGTCATGTGCAGCTCTGATTATATAGTTTCTTTAGGACAAACAGTCCCATTGTACACGCTCTGACAGACCGCAGCTGTTGTGTATTACTCGCAATTAAGACGCGCTTGTTACTCAGTGGTACGTTAGACTATAAAAGCTCATTTGGAAAGTCAAACACAGACCCAAATACAAACTACACGTTTGATTATATTGAAGGAGAAAGCGGACTACAACGACACCGTTACACGAACACCAAAAAATGCAGCACGAATCCAATGCGCTTGTGCACGAAACAAAACACTGTAGCTCTTATAATAAACTCCACACTAATAACAAGGTTTCTGCAGGTTTGATGAAAGTAAATTTAATTCTTAAAGATCTTAAGACAATGAAGGGAACACAGTATGTCAATATGTTCTCTAAATGTAAATGGGTCATAGATGAAAAGGGGTTTTCAAGCATCAAACAACAAAAGTCTAAAACAGCTTATTTTTTTTTTCATACAATAGAATGTGTCCTGTTTAATTGTATTTTTATCCAAGAAGAAAAATAATGACTATCATACATTTTTGACATGATTGACAGAAGACACACACTTAAATGTCATTTAGTGTAAGGAGAGTTTATATACCAAAAAATCTCAGGCATATTTATAAAAATAATCATTAGATGACATTACAATACTATTTCAGCCCCCCAAAATTAATTGTCATTTTAAGTCTTTTACCACAATCTTTCAAACCTCTAGGATTTACCCATCTGCCTGTTTTTAATCATTTAAAATAGTATGACTTTTCTTTTATATGTTTTAATAAGTACAGGTCAGAATAAGTGTTGTTTCATTTATAAATAAAATAAAAATATATAAATTAATCTTTTAGGCTGAATAAATAAATATGTATGACAATGTAACATTATTTCACCTTTATTTTATTTTCACAAAAAAAGTTAGGAAGCATTAAAGTAGACACTTTGTGCATTTAATATGCTTTATATGTATATAAAAAATGTACACATAAATATGTATATTTGATGTGCACACCAAAATGGGACATCTCGTCTTTGATCCAAATGTCACAATAAGTTGTATTAGCAATATTTCAAGATTTTAAAATACAACTTTCAAAAGATCTACATTACCTTCGAATTCATTTTCAATTTATGATTAGAACAAAAACAAATATTGGTCAATTAACTATTTTTGGCAGATATTTGTTGTTGTTTTGAGCGAACCTGATCATTTTGTGCTTTTTCTCCAAAAATAATTTTGCATCTCAGTTAAATTTATCGTGACTCAGGGATGTTTAGATATTCATATTGGAAAACAAAAATATCCAAGACCTTAAAAAAAAAAAAACATTTTAAGGCCTTAATATGTGGGAGGACAACTTTTAAGACCTGCAGAAACCCTGAATGAAGATGTGAGCTAATTTATAATGACTGAAAACCCAAAGCGAGTGCAACAATAGGTGAGAATGAGAGAATAAAGTCAAAAACCCACAGTCAGGTGTCGACTAAACCAGCAAGTCATATTGAGAGGGCATGTGTGCGGCTCTGACGCTGAGCTAAAGGTCCTGGCAGACGGCCTCCGTGTCAACGCTTGCAAATCTACCCCAATAAAATGACTCCCAGATGCCCCTGGCCTCCTCACTGCTAATAAACAACAGCCCTGTGTGAGAAACACAAGGTTTATAGGAGCAAGAATCTGCGTTAGCTGCAAACCTGAAGACTCAAACAAACAAGCAACCCCCAAAAAAAAAAAAAAAAAAAAAAAAAAAAAAAAAAAAAAACATTTTTATATAATTTCAACTTTACTACAAAGACAGAAGTATGATCTGTAAGTACGGGAAACAAGGGATTATTATTAAGTACATGATCTAAGAAGCACCATCATTATTGATCCTATAGTTCTCCTATGTGCATTAGCCTAAACGCTAGTGTTAGCTTTAGCACCATTACTCCTTGGCTTGAGCAGAACGCACAAATGGCGCAGACGGAGGATGATAACATCCCATCATCATCATCATCATCATCATCAGTAGCTGGAGCAGCAGTTATAAGAGTCTGTGAGCGTGTTCAGGAAAAAAAAAATCTCAGTTAAAAATAAAAAACTAAGGGAAGGAAAAACACGCAAAAATGTCTATGGAAGCATTCACATCATCCAAACCTATTAACTATCACATTCTGTACAATTATGTTTTCTGTCAGCTTGTGGCTTATTACATCTATCTACAGTACAGTAAAATTTCCACAGTACAAAAATATATTACAATTCTCCTGGAATATTTACATGGGAACTTTCTCGATGAAAAAAAGCATAAGATAATCAGTAGAGCTGAGGACGCAGGGAAGGAAAATCAAAACCGTGGTGTACAACACATCCTCCCAGACAGTTAAAATCCAGCACCGACTCGGTTCACAATTTTGTGCCTTTTTTCCTCTTCAAGGGATAAAAACACACATTAAAAATTCACTGCATGCTTTGGCAGGCTCGGAGCATTAAAAAGAAAAAAAAGGAGAAAGTGGAGGGGAAAAAAGCAAAGGGAAATAAGTCCCGTCTCAAAAGATCCGTGCGTCCACTTCGGTTTGGGTACGTCAGCAGGCGCTGACAGAAGCCGCCCTCCCCACCCAGTCTTCTAGAAAAACATCCTGAAAACAAGCAGAACCTGCTTTAGTACCATGCACACACACATAAACGCACAACCACGTCATTTCCAATTGCATTTCTGTACGGCAAAACGATGCATAAAGATGCTCATCAGAGCACGCCAGAGCCCTGAAGATGACCAGCATCTGTCCTGTTATTTAGCGCCGCGTGGGGAGCTGAAGACATCCATGCTGTCATTAACATGCATGAATACAAGCGCTTCCGCCCACAAAGCCTTCGCCTTGACCACATGCTCAGAATGCATCACATTCCACGCCAGTGCGAGAGTCTGGGTAAATAAACTCCTACTGCAGGCTAATAAACAAAACAAATGATGTATTACAATCAATTAACAGCAGCTCTAACGAGGGAAACAATCCTGGAATCGCCATGTACGTCTGTGGGAGAGGGTCAAAGGTGAGTTTAGAGCATGTGACCCGGGCCGATTGTATCGTCAGCTTTAATTCACGTCTTCTCTTGGATCGAAGGTTATTGATCTCCCACCCACGTGAGTTTGGGAGCGTATGTTTGGGTTCTGGATGCAGTGACGCCTGCGCCATCTGCTGGAGAAATTCAGAAAGCGTCTTCAGTTGCTCCCGGGGCCCGAACGCGTGGAAGAAGTTGACGGCTCCTTCGCTCTTAACGTTTCGGGTAAAGTTTGAGTGAGCTGCTAATGTAGATCACCTGTTGATGTTGGGGTCCAACAGAACCGCCGTGTCCTGAGGAAGCTGGGAGAGGTGGACCACTTTGGTCTTCAGCTGGGGACGGTCGCTCTCACTGACCCAGGCGTCTGGAAGTCTGTGCACATCAGAAAGGAAAGGAATTTAATATAGGCCATTTTTTGACAGAACGCATTCAGTAATTAAGTAGCATGCAGTATGCATTTTGTACATAGAATACAAATGTTCTGTATGTCAAAAGTGCATATACTATACACAACGTCCCAGATTTTGTAGTAAATACCAAGCACACTGCATTGTGGGATATAGCATAGTACACATCCAGAGCACACTGCATAGGATACTACATCCTATAATGCAAAGCACTTAACATACTACATGTCAAAATGAGCAGTATGTGACATAGTATACTATGTATGACGTCTCATATTTTGTAGTATGCTGAGCACACTGCATTGCATGATCTAGTATCCTACACAACCAAAGGATACTGCATAGGATACTATATCCTACTGTATAATGCTATGCACTCAACATACTAAATGTTTCAAAATGAGCAGTATACAACATACTATATAAACAATGTCTTGTATTTTGTAGTATGTTAGGCACATCATTTTGGGGATCTAATATCCTACAGTAACAGAGCACACTACGTAGGATACTACATCCTTTAGTAGAATCCAATGCACTTAACATACAACATTTAACAAAATGTGCAATACACAACTAGTGCACACAACATAGTATACAAAATATGATTTTGTAGTAGGCTTAAACAGATCCTACACAGCCAGAGCACATTGCATTGGATATTATAGCCTATACAGTATAATACAATGAATTAAACATAATAATGAGCAGTATTCAAACAACATTGTGTAGTATATTGAGCATTGTGGGATCTAGCAATTCATTCAACATACTACATGTGTGAAAATGTGCCGCATTCAACCAGCGCTCACTACATACCACATTTTGTAGTAGGCCAAACACATTGCATTGTGTGATACAGCATTCTACATAACAGCATGATCTATCATGCATAGGATACTATATACACTATAATCCAATGTGCTCAACATACTACATCAAAAAGTGCAGTATATAACACATGTGCAACATATACTATGTCAAATACGAGTTCCCAGATTTTGTAGTATATTGAGCAATATATATTGTGGGATATTGAATCCTAAACAACCAGAAAATACTGCACAGGATACTATATCCTATAGTATAATGCAATGCACTTAACATACTACACATGTCAAAACGTGCAGTGTACAACCAGGACACATTGCATAGGATGTCCCAGAATGCAACATGCTAGACTGTTAATTTCCGGTGTAATTAAATCTGGATACATAATATTAACCATGATTAACAAAATCTTGACTTATTACTGCATCATATTAACACCATGTTGACTTAGTACTCAATCACATTGCCTAAAGTTTCGTCATTTATATTCACAGACAACAAATGCAAAATTCATAGTCTAAAATGATGCTTCATATAGCATGAATAGTATGCAGCATAGGGTTCAATCAAGTACACAGCAACCTTTTGATTAACTACAGTACTTACAGAAAAATATACTAGTGTGCATACAGTATGCAAGCAGTATGCACATTCCTAATTCCAATCATAGCTTTAAAATATACACTACGTATAAATATTTGCATTTGCCGGATAACACCGACACACAGCCCTTCATTCTACCCTCTCCTCCAACATGCATTCCACAATGGGATTATTAAAAATGTTTTCCTTTTTTCCCCTCCACAGAAGAGCCTTGTCTGGCTCGAGCTTGTTGTGGTGACCCAGAAATCCATTTTAAACGTCTCCTGAGACGGCAACTTCTTCAGGGTTATCGCTGAGCTGACAAACATTCCTCGGGCTCAGATTGATGCCCGACTCGGAATAGCAGCGTGCACATGCACACGGTCCCGTGCGAAGGTGTGCATGAGTGTACAGGTATGCAAGTGCATCAATTATCAACACGGACCATTTTAGCTGCAGTAAATTCAATGATATTAGCAGTGGGCTCATTAAACTTACAAGTCATTTAGGATTTAAAACCAGTTTAAACTGCACATCAAGATTAAAGCAAGCAGCTCATAATTCACTGCATTTACGCTAAAAATGCTCAAATTAGAGTGGAAACCTGAGGACGGTTGCGGGTAACGCGTTCAAAGGCCTCTTGTCTAAGCCATGGAAATGTTGAGAGCGAGTGGATACCCTTTAAAAAGGATTTATCTTGGACAAACTTCAATGGAAAGTGAGTTTGTTTCCAGGTGGGTGGTGATTCACGCAGGCTAGCGCTCTTCAATCCATTAAATCTGACATTAATGTGGACATTTACCACATAGCACTGGGAACTGATCTGAATCTGAGTGCTCAGGTGGATCTGATGCACCTCTGAACACAGAGACAGAAGAACTGGAGGTTAAACTGAAAAAAGTTTAATGAAGAGGGGAAAGAGACCAAAGACAACAGAAGAGAAAGAAAAAATGGATTTAGTGAGACAGGAAGAAGAGAAAAGTGATTGAGAGACAAAAATAGCATGTGAATTATCTACTATTTCTAAGATAAGAAAGTTTCTGTAAGCATTAAAATTCCCCAATGACCAACACTTTGCTTGCCAAAATGTATTATATAAAGAGCACACTGGGTCAGATACTGTATCCCACAAACTGACCTTCTATTTCAAGTGTGATGAATGAAACAGAAGAAGCATCAACCACAATTCCCTCTGCGGCTCATTATTTGATCAGAATGGCAATGTTTTTATACCAAACGACTCAATGCATAACAATCACTTAATAATGGGATGAGAACTCGACACCAATTTAATAAAGGTCATTTGATAAATGTAGTGTAATACTGTCCAAATATGCGTACTTCCTTACAACACAGTAGGCGGAAAACATGTGAAATATAGCATTATGTCCAAATTCATAGTATTCATAAAACAGAAGGCAAAATATACCCAGATAACCTACTATTTTCACAGAAATTCAGAAATGTGCATATGATGGGCACTTTATTATCCCATGAGGCCAAAAGAGATTTATGAATGGCAGTGAAGCGATGCCAACTGAAGCTGGTAGGTCACATTACAATAACATTCATACTATATTGAACTTAACAGTCAAAGTATGTACTTATTTTAAAGTACAAAAGATTATGATTGCAGACGCAGTCATTATTTTGCATACTGTTTCACATTTTATACACACACACACACACACACACACATATATATATATACACACATACATACATACATATATATATATATATATACATATATATATATATAATATATATATATATATATACATATATATATATATATATATATATATATATATATATATATATATATATATATATACACACACACATATACACACACATATATATATATATATACGCATATATATACATATATATACACACATATATATATATATATACACACACATATACACACATATACATATACACACATATATACATACACATATATATACACATATATACACACATACTATATATTCTAATTCTATTTAAAAAAAAAAAATCTAACTACCTTTTTAATCTTTTTGTATTCCATCTATTTTCTTTTCATTTATTATACAAATTTAAAAAAGACCTCTAACACTAGCTTGCTCTATTCTTTTTCTATTCTATCTGTTTTCTTTTTATTTATTAGGCTAACTGAGACTTGTTATAGCACTTATATATCATTGCTCTTTTGTTGTTTTTGATTGCTTCCATTGTCCTCATTTGTAAGTCGCTTTGGATAAAAGCGTCTGCTAAATGACTAAATGTAAATATATAAACACATATATAAACACATACATATATATATATATATATACATATATCTATCTCTATATCTCTCTATCTCTCTCTCTCTCTATCTCTCTCTATCTCTCTC
>JANHFF010000285.1:0-23062 GCA_024542945.1 allo-octoploid hybrid of Carassius auratus x Cyprinus carpio | reverse complement strand
AGAACTTACTTTGTTAGCCAGGGATGCAATCTTTACAAGCAAATATTTCACAGAAGGATGTTTGAATTGACAAACAATAATTCAAAACCACTTTCTGGTCGTCAAATGTTAGTGGGTCCAATCCATCATGCACATCAAGAAATGCACATTAAGGTGCAGGCAGCATTAAAGGGTTAGTTCACCCAAAAATAAAATGAGCCCATGAATTACTCACCCTAAGTCATCCTAGTTATATTATATTTAAAATAGTCTTTGATCTTTCAAGCTGTTTAATGCCACTCAGCGGGTCTTGCATGCATCAGTCCAAGAAGTGAAATAAAAAGCACCCATCCATAAAAAAATAAAATAATAAAATTTACTTTTACGCACATGGCCTTGGGGGGTGAACAAAGGCCTTCTATAGTGAATCAATGTGTTCTTGTAAAAAAAAAAAAAAAAAAAAAAAACATATTCAAAAGTAATAATCACTTTAATGAAGCTTGTGCCAACAGTTTACACATACTGTACATCATCCGCCGGAACTGCTTCTATTTACAACAGTGAGCGCAAACTACATTAAAGTGATTATTACATTTTAAATATGGATATTTTTCTTACAAAAATGAAAAAGATGAAATATTTTTTTTTAGATAACTCTGACTGGATTAATCTGAAAGGAGAAAGTCATATACACCTAGGATGAATTGAGGGTGAGCAATTTATGGCCTAATTTTTACTTTTGGGTGAACTAACCCTTTAATATTAACGCAAATTCGCATATGAAATTCAGGAATCAAATGATCAGCTGTTTTACGTAAGAGTGAAAAAGTTTCCCACACAGATTTCACTCATGATCAAGTTGGTTGCTCAAAAGTTAAAGTGACTTCTGTGTAAGCAATAATACGTACTCATCTCTACGCTACTTACAATGAATGGACCCCTTTATACCACAAAGTTTCACTAATGCACCTTAAAAATACAAACATGGTCATTTGAGTTTAATGCTGAATTTTGTGCCCACTCTACCCTCACCTGAGCAACATCTGTGTTTCCATTAAGTCAGCATTGTTGTGTTGGCGTCTTGCCGTATTTGTAATATTGGGTTCGCATTGTCAGGGTTTTCCAGCATGTGGTCTTGAGGGACGGTGTATGTGGTTCTGCATTAGCTCTAATGGCCGAGGGGTCACGTTTAAAATCATAATGGCTTTCCCACTCCCCTCCTGCTGGGACAAACATCAGAAAGAACATCAACATCCCAACTCCCTAATAAAAGATGCCATTTTCAATCTGTCCACGTACATTTAAAAGAAATTCATTTTGCACTTCCGTCTTACACGACAGCGGTTCTCGCTCTTTTTCCGAGCGGTTTTCTGACACATTGTCATTATAATTGTGCTTCGTCACAGTGCTGTTGTTAGACTGTAGCTGCAGGGGAAAGGCCTTGTTTATTGTTTTAATACAGGGGAAACAGAGCTGCGCTGACGATTCAACTAGACACAAAAACATTCAGATGCATTTTTCAAGCATCACTTGTTGTGTATCGCAGGTGGAATCTGTAGACTTTTTGAGGTGGTAAAATCTGTGGACGGTGTTGAACAATAGCAGAGAGTTCTACAAAAACATTCAAATTAGTCAAAACACTTAATAAAGAAACAGACCGTTTGTAGAAGTTGGTGAATGACGGGCATCTGTGGGCGCTGATTGTGTGTGGGCCTGCTTATCACTGACGGATAGCAATTATGTTACAGTATGTGCTGCTATGCATATAGCTCTGCTGTCAGCATCTGCTCTGATAAGCTCGGCTTATCTAGATTGAGTTCTGCGACTGTGTTCGGAATGGAATACTAGTGTACTGCAGTGCATACTGCATAGTGTATCTACTGCAAACAGCAGAAAATAAAGCTGTACGCCAGAAGCTTCAGAGCAAAACTGACTTAAACTGAGGTAAATCACAGTTACACATGAACTTGACTGACTTACTGCTTCTACAAGAGCACAAATCACAGTCAACAGCAGTATTTGGTAACATCTATTAATATTAATCATTGGAAATGTAAATTTATGGCATCGAGTTAAGTGCATTGCATGGTGGGATATGCATTATGGACACTACTGTTCAAAAGTTCATGTCCAGTAGAAGAGATTAATGCTTTTATTCAGTAAGGACACATTAAATGATCGAATGTGACAGTAGAAGATGTTACAAAAGATTTCTATTTTAAATAAATGCTGTTCTCTTGAACTTTCTTTTCACCAAAGAATTCAGAACTAAATCTATCATGGTTTCCATAAAAATATTACGCAGCACAACTGTTTTTATCATTGATTTGAACAAGAAATGTTCTGTGAGCATATTAAAATGATTCCTGAAGGGTCATGTGACACTGAGTTTAGATGCTGAAAAATGCCTCTTTGCATCACAGGAATCAATTACATTTTAAAATACTTATTTTATATAGTACAAATATTTCACAATATAACTGTATTTTTAATAAAATAAATGCAGCATTGGTGTAGACGTAATAGACGTCTTTTAAAAGTATTTTTAAAAATCTTCTAACTTTTGAACAGTATGGTAGCATGCATATCCATGTACTGTATATACACTGCATCCAGATAATTATATAAAAATATTAGTATAATAGTATGCTTTTTCAAACACAGCCTTTGTTCCGAACTCAAACCCTGTTAAACAAATACACACATCAGCTACACAATTCTTAAAGGTTTTGAAGGTTAAATTATTATTTCTATGTAGACACACTTTATGTGGTTTAACTAGCTGGCAGTGATGAATGGTTAGTGTGTGAAAGTAGCATGCACGGTCTTTACCACCCACTCTCCACCGTGTAGATTCAAATACACACAATAGCTGGCATGACGTCAGCAAGTTATGGACGGTAAGTCCGGTCTGGGTCCACAGGGTCAGTCGGAGCGGTTGGCGAAGCCACGTCAAACGAGCTGTTGGAGAAAAACAAGGTTGTGGAAGAAAGTGAGGCAGGATCAGCAAAACTGATGCCGAGTAATATTTACCCTCCCCTTAGTATTGACAGGGTGACCCGTGACTCATGCAGCGGTTGACCTGGTCCGCTGTTGTTTTGCTAAGAAATGTGCCAGTTTATTAGTTATATAATGGATTTTAATATCCTGCAGTGGCAGGGGAGGATCGTTGTAGCTACTAATGCACACTTAAGCACATGCACCTCATTTTGTGGTCCATTTACTGACGGTTTTCTTGCTTTTCAGAGAACAAAAGAGTCAAACATGCTGCATTTCTGCTTGTATATCTCAAAGGATTTTGCCATTTCTGCCTCCATATTTTTGCAGGTCGCTTCTTTGATTGTCAGCCACTGTTGTGCCATTGTGAACATTGATCAATGTTTTCCATCGTTTGTACGGACAAGCAACATGATAATGTCATCTGTACAATTTGTATAATATAATAAATATGATTTATATTTGATTTGTTTTGGAGGTTTTATTTGATGTATTATCTGTCAGCTGCTTTATTGCTTGAAAAGTCTCAAGATAAAGCTACTGTTTCTAATAGTGCACAGGTCAGACTTCATTTAAAATACTAAGTTATATTTAGCAATTAAGAAAATGAAACCTTGTGTTCAGGATCATGAAGGGTTTTTTTTTTTTTTTTTTTTTTTTGCATCAAGGCACTAATTTCATGAGAATTTGGTGCATTTCTCCAAATGATAATCTAATGAGAATCTTCTTTAAGAAAAATGTTAATTACAAAAAACTTAAAATGTCTGGACAAATTAAGGTAAAGGGAATTTGCTTAATTGTTACCATGTGCAAAAAAAATCTTAATGGTCCTAAAATATGCTTTTTGTTTCATGCAAGTTGTAATTACATGATTTTAGGGTGAAGCATGTGCTCCACAGGAAGTTATATGCTTTTAGTCTGTATTTAAAAACTCCATTAATGGCACACAACATTTAAGATTTTCAGGGGAAAAAATCTGTAAATAATGCTGAAAATGTACTTACCCTCAGGCCACCCAAGATGCAGATCAGAACTGAATTTAGAGAAATGTAGCATTCCATCACTTGCTCAGCAATGGATCCTCTGGAGTGAATGGGTGCCGTCAGAATGAGAGTCCAAACAGCTGATAAATACATCACAATAATCCACAAGTAATCCACACAACTCCAGTCTATCAATCAACATCTTATGAAGTAAAAGCTGTGAGCTTGCAACAAACAAATCAATCATTAAATGGTTTTAACTTTAAACCGTTGCTTCTGGACAATTTACGTCCATAATAACGCTTATTCCTCCAGTGATAAAGTCCATCCCCTTGTGTCCTCTCACATCAAAATCCACGGACATATTTGTTTGAAACTGTTTTGACTAAAGCATGCTTTATTTTTGTATATTTCTCCTGATTCACATGAGATGTCATTTTCACTGGACAAAGCAATATTATGAACAGAGGGCTATTTTAACTTTAAAGTTAAAACACATTAAAGTGGGGGTGAAATGCTCGTTTTCACTCAATATCCTGTTAATCTTGAGTACCTATAGAGTAGTACTGCATCCTTCATAACTCCAAAAAGTCTTTAGTTTATTATATTCATAAGAGAAAGATAGTCTGTACCGATTTTTCCCGGAAAAACACGAGCGGCTGGAGGCGTGACGTGTGGGCGGAGCTAAAGAATCACGAGCGCGAGTAGGCTTTTGCGTTGAGAGCATGTGGAAGCTGTGACATTACCGTGAAGAAAAAACCATAATCCAAAACAAACCATGGCTTACAGTCAGATTCAGCGTATATTTATGATCCAGAATCAGAACCAGAGGCTGAAACTGAACAAGAGCAGCAGCAGCAACGACTCGCTCCGAGCGGGGCTCGAACCCGGGTCTCCGGCATGGGAGGGGACGCACTAACAAGGAGGCAGAGATATTTGAAGCAGTTTTACTCACCGCCTGCGGTTCCAACACACGATCGTGACCCTTTTTCGTTGGTATTGCATCTTCCTTAAGAAATAAACGATACGCAAATCCGGCGTCAAACTGGGCCTTGTTTGTGAAACAAGCATCTTCGAAATGCAGGGAACAAACAAAAACACTTGCACAACTCCGTTGATGCTCTGTAAAAATAAACTCCATCCACTGGTCCCTTAATGCTGTTTCTCTTTTGGTAATCTGTGCAGGGTTGTCTTGCCCTGGCAACCAAAAACACACTTCTTTTGTGACATTTCGCGACGCTCTGATCAGTGAAGTCTGTTGTGCTCTCAGTGCTCTGCTATACGGGAGCGCGCGCTCTTCCGGCAGAAGTGCGTCAGGACCCATATAAGGAAATTCTGCTCCATCTAACATCACACAGAGCCATACTCGAAAAAAACTTTCCGAAACTTGTGACAAACCAGAAGGAGTATTTTGGGAACAAAAATACTCCTTCAAACGTACAACTTAATTTTTGAAACTCTTTAACAGTGTAAAAAACTCAGTATGCATGAAATAGCATTTCACCCCCCCCCCCTTTAATGATCAAATTGGTTGAACATGAAGCGTTTTGCTTCACAAGATGTTAGTAGATAGACTGGAGTTATGTGGATTACTTGTGGATTATTGTGATGTTTTTTTATTAGCTGTTTGGACTCTCATTCTGACGGCACCCATTCAACAACATACCATACCGTGAAACATATGGCATTACAGATGGTATCAGGTACGCAGTGCCTCAGTCCTAAACAGCTCTGTCCGACTAACCAGAAGCACATGTGAGGAAATCATCGGATGGTGTATAAATGACCTCCGTGAAGCTCTTTGAGACACAGACTACAAGCACAAACGCAGAGACTCCCACAGCACATGAAATCAATGCGGCTTCCATTACCAGAAAACACTAATGACACTTCAGTGATGTAGAGAGACGAGGACAATGAATAATGTATAGACGTTTCATGTGCAACATCAGAGAGAGCACCATTAACTTCCCGTGCTGTCTTAAAACAGGCCACATTTTAGGATTTAGATTAAGGGGGATAAAAAACAAAACGACCGTATAACCTTGGATCTTTGGATTTACATGTTAGGTTTGTTTACTCAAGCCAAATCAGGTAACAAATCAAGTATCTTAGCATGCAAAGCCTGACTGAAGGAACACAGTGCCATCTAGTGGTTCGTGCATGTCAGCACTTCACCTGAAACAAAATAAAAGCTGCTCATGTAGATAAAACATTACTATATTATTATATATATCATTCAAAAAGAACGACCACATTACAGTATTTCCATCTAATGCCACCAGTGTGTAATTTATGCATGCGTATGCACTCAAATCTTCTGTTAAAATTGAAGTTTTTGCAGCACTTCACATCAGGAATCACTGCAAACGTAAACACAGTCTAGGCGGATTATCCAACCCTCATTTAATTAATGCAATTAAGCTTTGCTCTCCCCACATGCCTGCTTATCTGCTGCTGTCAGAGCCCAAACTGTAAATGAATTAATTACCTCGATCTGCTTAGTTCATAACGGCAGTCTGAACATGCATCAGTGCAACAGCAATCACTACAGGAGTAAGAGTCTTCAACTGGGTCATTCCCTCTGTCATTTTTTTAAATAATGGAAATATATATAATAAAGATATATATACGTATAAAGAAAATGTTTAAAATGGTAAATTTATAGGTTAATCCTGTATGGTTAGTATTTTTTTCCATTCTCAGCTTTTGCAAGGTTGTCCTTGCTTATAACACCTGAAAGAGCTATTCAAAAAAAAAAAATAATAATAATAATAAAAAAAATTAATAATAAATAAATAAAATACATGCATACAATACATATAATATATTAAAATTAAGAGGCAAATAACAAAAAACTCAATATTAAATAGTTACATTTATTAATTTTAAAAATCAGAATAAACAAATGATTTACAGTCAAGTTTGTGCTAGAAGAACAGAAGGCTGTCTGAGTTTCTGAGATGTTGTGAGAGATCATACAGCCCGCAGCTCCATCTTGCTCATTACGATTATAATGAGTCCCATCATAAATCCCAAAAACCCCACAAGAATTCCGATCACAAGCACCGCTGTCTCCACCTCCTGAGAGTCTTCTGGCACCTCCACCTCTGTGAACAAAGACAACAGCACATCACCAACACTAAACAGCATCCAAACATCTCAAATATACAGCAAAAGATTCATATTAGACATAAAACACAACAACATACGTTCTAGCATCCTTTTACTCCACAATTCATGTTTGTGCATTATTGTCCATGTATAAAGTCTGTTTATTTTTATCGACTACCAATGAAGCATTAAATTAAAAAAAAGTGAAATCTTTTATTAAATATCATGCAAATGTAAAGTCATTACGGGGGCCTTTTTAATACTACATTCGAGTCTTAAAATGTCCTTTTAGTTAAATAATAATAATAAAATAATATAAAAACAAAAAATTAGCATGCTTTTAGTTCTTATTGATGAATTTTTGACTCATGTTTTTGTTCTTATTGCTCAGAAGTGTGCAAATAATAACAATAATATGGATTGTAGTATTCCTTTGCTTCACAAAATTGTCTTATGTGAAACTGTATATTATCGATATATTTTATTGAATACTTCTGAAGCAATGATTTATATTTAATAATAAATAAGTAAAATTTTTGATTAAATATAAAGGCATCAATTATGCATTTTTAACTCATTTAGGTGTTAATGTCCTGTTAATTAAAAGACAAAAAAACACTACTACTACTAATAATAATTTATTATATTAAAAAAGGTATGAAAGTATTATAATTATTATTTTATTATTATTATTATTATTATTATTATTATTATAAGTTTTAATATTTAGTAAAGTATTTTAAAAACATTACAAAAAGAAAAAAAAAATTTATTAAATATTAGTTCTTAATGATTAATTTTTGACTTGATTCCTTTGTTCCCGCTGCACAGAAATACTAATAAAAAATTCACAAACTTTCCTTGAAAAAGTCAATTTCATTGGGTTAAAAAAGGAACAGACTGTGGAAAATTCTCACACACCAAGATCAGTGTTGAAAGCGGCTGGAAATCTTTACTGAACGTCTAATATTCCCACAAAGGAGAAGTGCTCACCCCAGAACCTGGTGATGTCCCGCTCCAGTCCTCTGTGTCTCACGCTGCAGGTGTAGATGTCTCCCCGCTCAGGACGGAAGTTCAGGTAGGAGAACAGGCGAAAGCTGAAATCTGGGTTGGAGTAATACTGCGTCTCACTGACGTCCTGCTCACTCACCGGCTCTCCGTTCCTCGTCCAGGAGATGTTCACCGGCGGCGGGTGGAAGCCGCTCACTGAGCAGACGAGGGTGTTTTCAACACCAAGCTTCACGTCGCTCTTGGAGTACAGCTGTGTGGAAGGAGGAGCTGTGGACAGATATAGGTGAGATATGAAATAACACTGCTTAAAACTTAAAGCACAGTTTGTGTGTTTGAGCTTAGGACGAGACTATCTGTAGCTACGTTTCCATCCGAAGTTACGAATGAAGCTTTTGTGCAAAATTGGAATATTGCATAAAACATTTGCGAATAAAGCACTGTTTCCACACAGTGAGTTGATGCATATATAATAATTTTGATATATAGTAAATTATGAGCTTCAGAGTGTGCAGATGAAATGTGTTGTTTTGTCCAGTTTCATGCTGTCCCAACATTATTTGGTAAAAGTGTTTCCACCATAGTTTGTGTGCATGTTGTCTAACTGGATTAGACATTTATCCTACTTAGTTGGGCGCATACGTTTTTATGCACTTTTTAGGAATTTATGCACATCCTGGCATTTTCATCAGCGTTTTTTATGCTATATCCCAAATGTGCATAAAAATATGTGTATGGAAACAGCTTGTCTGGCCGACCAATGGCAGACAAGAGTCTGGTTCTGGTCCTGCGACTTATAATCAGGTGTGACTTATTTATCAAAATTTATTTGACATGAACCAAGAGAAATGAACTAAGAGACATGAACCAAGAGAAAACATTACCGTCTCCAGCCACCAGAGGGCGCTCTATACTGCTCAGTGTTCCTGTAGTCTACACTGAAGACATAGAGCGCCCTCTCACTGCTGTAGACAGAAATGTTTTCTCTTGGTTCTAGGTTCTAAATAAATGCGACTTATAGTCCGGTGCGACTTATGTTTTTTTTCCTCGTCATGACGTATTTTTGGACTGATGCAACTTATATTCAGGTGCGACTTATAGTCCGAAAAATACAGTATATTGATTGACTGACTCAAGCAACTTATTATGAGAGTATTAATATTTTCCATTCCAAAAAAAAATAATAATAATAAATAGTAGATTTAAGAAAATATGAAGAAAAATAGGTTTTAAATACGTCATGATTTTAAATGACAACTGAGAAGTGTTATTTTAGTATTTATATAATATTATTTTATGAATATTTTGAATTGGCTTATTTCTATACTTTCACTTTTTCATTTTTAGTGTCTTTTTTCTTCTTTTGATCGTATTTTAAAATGAATTTATTTTACTATTTAGGGTCAATTAAGGTTAATTTATTTTTATTTTGACTTTTAGTCAATTGAGTTTTTCCTTTTTATTTTGTGTAATTCTAATGGTGATTTAATTCAATGGTGAGTCTTATTAAAACACACTACAACAAATACAAAATGAATACATTTAAATATTTTTTAATTGCCGTAATAAAATATAATAAAATTAACTGAAAAAAGTAATGATTTTACAGACAAATGAGCAGTTATTTTATATGTTATTATAGTTTTTTACATATTTTGATAATATTTTTAAATATAACTAAGCTTAATTTACTTTTTTACTTTAATTTTCTAATTTTTACTAAAATATATATTTCTATGCAGTTTCTACTTAATGAGAAATTAAGAGCAAAATGTGCTTAATTATGAAAATATTCATTATTAATAATATTATTAATAATTGTATATATAATTGTATATATATATATTATATATATATATATATAGTATTATATGTCTCTATTATATAACTTTATAGCTTTTATCTTTGCATCTTTTTACTTTACATGCGGTTGTGTGCTTTTGTAATTTTTATTAGATTCTTTTTATAGTAAATATTACTAGTATGTATGGTTAACTTATGTTTTAGCTTTAGGTTAACTAAAAAAAAATAATAATACATTTTTGCAATAGATATAAGTAATAAGAATTTTAGGCTAAGATGGCTTAGTTGTTATATATATCAGCAGAATACAAAACAGCCATAAAATAGGTGACATTTTCTGTTGATTTTGAGATAAAAGTTGCCTTAAACATGTTTTGGTAGGCTTCATTAAAAAGAACCATAAAATATATATACACACTAATGCATTTAATAATTGAATCCAGATTTTACTCATTAGGATTTCTATTCATATGGAAGAGTTACCGATGTCGGGGGGATTTTTCTCTCCTGTGATGCAGCGGGGAATATTGTAGAAGCAGGTGCCGATGGAGAGGTGCGCTAGAGAAGGCAGATTGCGGTCGAGGGTCCAGTCGCCTGCGAACTCCGGCAAACGCTGCTTTGCTGTGTAATCATAGGGTCGACGTGCCAGAGCTCCTCTCCGTCAAACTCCAGCTCAAAACCAGCGTCCATCATCTCTAGAATGACAGTATGTCAGCTGACGCATTGAATGCTTCACACCGAGAGAGAAAACCATCAACATTCAGGATTACAACAATAACACAATGTCAACAACTCATATGTTTCAGTCCAGCAGGCTTTAAAAGAGTCTAGAGAAGAGAAATCATTACCTTGAGCTCTTGAAAAACTCCAAAAACAGCCAACGTGCAAAAGAGAGGGAACAAGCGCCACATTTCAAGGCCATCAGCCCAATGCCACGACGGCATTTACTGGTAATATTTACTTCCTCATCCACTCACTATTGTGCACAATATGATTTCCTCATGCCTGAGAGAGAAACTGGAGCACTGGATTCCACCAGCTAATCAGGTTTCACTTCTTTGTGATGCATGAAGCCACTGTATTGTTTCTGTAATAACCACAGTGCACTGAACAACAGGATCAATGATAATAGAAACACAGGGTGTCCAATTCATTAGAACATGCTCGGACCAAGATCTGTTAAGAACCAGTAAATCAAATGACATTATACTAGTGTTTTACATGATGCACCGATCAACATATCATTCAATGATTGGTCCAGTTGATGATGACAGGAATGTAATATAATATATAGTTGAAATATAATAAAATATATACATATACACTATATATACATACACTATGTACATACATACAAATATATATATATACACACACATCATATAATTGTTAATCTTTATTTAAAATTTTTGTTTTTTTATAAATATTATTAATATAGTGATAATGATAATTGTATCTTAATTTTAAAATATTATTGTTGAAAAAAAAAACATGGGAAGTCCTTAAAGCTTGGTTTAGAAGCTCTTCTTATTAATTTGAAAGGATAGTTGACGGATGGATTAGTTATGTAAATTGCCATAGAGATATTTTACAGCACAAATTTCCAAAAAATACATTAAAAAAATTTGAATACAATAAAACTCCCTTGATATTGAAATGTTATATGAGTGTAGGAACCTTGCGCTCATAAAACACCAGCATTCAGATCTTCTTCATGTCCTTGTGCTAAACCGAAAGCACTCGTGCTGTTTTTTAAGTTCACTTGTAAACACTCACATGTTCAACCAAGTATATCCTGTTTTGCAATGCTACTGAGCTGCACCAACAAACCAAGAAAATAAAATATGAAATAAAACATTGAAACACACTTCACACCATTCACTTGTTGTATTTGTATTTCCATCCAAATAAAAACCAACGTATAATCCAGAGCGCATAAACTCTTTATAATACTGCAGATATGGAGTATTAAGTCTGCCATGTGTCTTACATATTCAAAAAAGAATTTTCACGAAAAGAGAGAGGTTAGAGCAATGCAAATAAATACAACCGAGAACGCAGCATGGTATTATGGACTCTATATACAAGAAATAAATGACAGTCTATTGCTTAAATGTGATTCCTTAGTCTCATCTACAACCAGATCTCTCAAGTAAACATTCAACTTAAATAACTAATTCAAACACTCAATCTAGCAGCGTTTCTCTATGTATGCTCATTAAATCTCCTCCAGTCCGGTGAGGCGTTATATGGCTGATATTTTCAATGCATATGATCACTACAATTTTAACAGATGCCTAATCAGAAAGATTTATGACCAAAAGTGTCATTAAACATGGATTCAGTCAAATCCATTTCTTACAGATCAACGCAATAGCAAAATGAAACTAGAGAGCAAATTGCGAAGCCACATGGAAAGTTACTGAACTATTCAGAATGATATCATACGTACATAACAAATCCCAAACAGTCCAGTGCATCACAGCGTGGAAGCCTAAACGTTTGAAAGCAGATGCAAATGCAAAGTAGTTCTTAATTTTCATTCTCTAATTTCCCCTTTGAAGGTCCTTCATACAAGTTTTGGTTGATTTAAATACTAGTCCTGATCTTTAAAGCAATGCAAAAAGAAGCAAGAAATGTTCCAAGACTTAACTAAATGGTCAAAATGGATGCAAAACAAAAAATAAGCTATTCAGTCAACAAAGAAAAGTAGTTATGATTACACACTCTTTCCCATTATGGGCATCTTGGTAAAAGTCTTCTTTATAAAGAAAAAAAAGATAGTATATACATTTTTTACACTGAAGTAAACAGAGTTCCTGGATTCAGGAGGCACTTGAATGCGCCCCAGAGAGCCCGCTTCCTGTGCCTTCCTAGAGTCCTCTTCACCTTGTGTCATCTTCACTGGTGTCAGATGAGGATGAGGAGGAGGACGATGAGAAGAGTCTGAGCTGGAGCTGCTGGCGCTGAGACGTGACGGCCATGGCCTGAGGCTCCGAGCCGCTGGGCTTCTCCACTGGAAGATAAAAACCAAACCGGTTTAACACTCATGAAGGAAACTGGTTTTGTGGGTGTCACTCAGCAGGGCTCAACAGTCTTGGTTGGGATGGTTGTCCAGATAAAAGACAACAATGACAGATATTTTTGAAGACTGGAAGTTAGGTTTTGTATTTTTAAAATGACTAAAAACAAACAACTTGTTCTCGAACAGGTTAAAACCTTTTCATAAAGGCTTAAGAATACAAGAGATGAAAACCTAGCTTTTTTTTGCTAGAATTTTATATAAATCCTTACCGGATGTATACAATCTGTCTGCACTGGAGAGTAATTTAATATTACTTCAATATTCAGTATTATACTGGAGCATTTGTAAGGCTACATGATTTGGAAAGAACAAAATTTAACAGCAATTAAAAAAAAAAAACAACAACTATGATTTAAAATGTGATTTGAAAACAGGTCTATATCAATATGACTATAATAATTACTTATTATTTTTGTAGTTGTTATTAGCAAATAACTTCTAAAACTGGTTTAAAATAAATAATTAAACCAAGAAATATGACTACTGCGATACAATTAACAAAAAAAGTATTAAAAAGTATTTAATAATAATAAATACTTTTAATATTTTCTTTAATGTAGTTTCTCATTTTTAATACAATTAAAATATTATATTTTTCCAAATAAGTTATTTAATAATAGTAATAAATATTTTGGTACTATTTCTTTCTTAATACTATTAAAATACATTTTTCCTAATAATTTGTTTAATAATAGTAATAATTATTTTTCACTATTTCTTATTTTGAATACAATTAAAATATTCATTGTTTTAATGTACTTAATAATAATAAAAATGTATAATTTATGTTCCAATACAGCTGTAGCATTACAATACTAATATTTATCGCGGTCTTAATTTTTTTTTTCATTTTCAAACGTTAAACCATCAAGCTTTTTTGTTTGTTGTAAAACCACAGGACGCCCTTAAAGCCTTTTCTTTTGTTGACGACAGCTGGTTTAGAAGCACTTCTCATTACAGAGAAATATGGTTGGGGCATGTTTCGTTCCCAAATTGCACGTTGTATGGCGTGGCATTAACTAGAAACCAAGCCGCTCTCAGCTGCTGAACAACACCATAATCACAAAACCATAATCATCACGATTTTGGTTTATTTTGATTAATCATGCAGCCCTGAGTATCTTGCAGCATGTCTGTTGCATTCCCCCCTTCTTTCTAATAGTTACTGAGCATAAGATCTCATCTGTACTGTTTCACCTGTGCTCGCTCTGTGGTTGTGTGCTTGTTCAACATCAGCTCTATACACAATATAAATGGATCCCATAAAGGCAACACTGGCCTTACACCAGCCTCGGGCCATCAGACCAGACTCATTGTTGAGTCCTGAACACAGAGACATAATAGAGCAATCTGAAGAGTGGCTCTCAGCTCTACCTTTAGGTTTCTGGGGTTTCTTGACAGAGTTCAGCTGTCCGCTCACATCCTGTAACCTCCTCTCCAGTTCCCTCTTCTTCTCCAGAGCCAGTTCCTCTCGGCTCTTCCCACCTCCACCCTTCTTCACCACTGCACACAGGACAGATCTAGATTACACTTGAAATAATTCTAGCTAAAACATGCATTATAACTACTGTTGATTTAGGTAACACTTTAGAATAGGTAACACCTATTAGTTGCTTATTAGCATGCATACTACTAGAATATTAGCCATGTATTAGTGCTAATTAAGAACATATTAACGCCTTATTCTACCTCCCTAATCTTACCCAATTCCTAAACCTAACAACTACCTTACTAACTATTAATAAGCAGCAAATTAAGAATTTATTGAGAGAAACATTAATAGTTATAACCAGTATCGATTTTTTTTTTGATGGTCGATGTCATATTTTACACTATTATGTATATATTAGCGCTGTCAAACTATTAATCATGATTAATCGCATCCAAAAGAATTTTTGTTTACATAATACATCTATAATACATCTATGAGAAAAAAAATGTATTTAAACAATTAAACAGTTTAGATTATTTGAATATAAATGTAGACATGCAAATACATGTAAATATTTTCAGAATATATGCTTTATATGTGTGTGAATTATATAAACCATAATAAATATACACAGAGCACACTTATTTTATGCAAACAAAAAACTTTTTGTATGCAATAAATCGCAAGTAAAAACGTAAATTAAAAGTATATTTACTTTGCATTATATTTACTTAATTACAAATAAATAATCTGAAAATGAATTGTATATATATAAAATGTGTGTGTGTGAGTGTGCATTTTTTTGTGACATATCAGGACATATAATGAGATGGGTATGACACAGGTATTACAAGGAGAGGGTGACTTATGAGGACATAGCCCATGTCCCCATTTTTCAAAACTTTTATAAATCATACAGAATGAGTTTTTTGAGAAAGTAAAAATGCACAAAGTTTCCTGTGAGGGTTAGGGTTAGGGTTGGTGAAGGGAATAGAATATACAGTTTGTACAGTATAAAAACCATTACGCCTATAGGATGAACCCACTTTCACAAAAACAAACATGTGTGTGTGTGTGTGTCGCCATGACATGTAGATATTTTCTAGCTTTCTCATCTGACTGGGATGTCATAGGTAGCAAGCATTAACTCTCTGCTCACCGTACGGATTGTGGGGCTTCTTGCGCAGAACTGTCATCACATATCGCTTCAGCTCACGCAGCGTGGACGGCTTCAGCGTTTCAAAATCGATTTCGATCTCCTCGGGGTTGGTGTCGTGCAGCGAGGGCTCCCGTGACTGGATGATGTGCACCACGCGGCCCAGTTTCTCCCCGGGCAGCTTGTTGATGTCCAGACTGAGCTGCCGCTTGTCATCGTAACTCATGGGAAGACCGTCCTCTTCCTCCTCCGAGTCGTAGTGCGGTAAGGAGACGGCAGCAGCCGCCGCAAAACAAGGTGAGGATGATTTCTTTGTGTTCCTGCCAGAGTAAATCAAATAAGAGAGACTTGCAATGCTGAACAGAGGGAGGGTGAAGCTACTGGTTAAAGTGAAGATATCTTATATAGATCTTAACTAAATGCTACTATGGTACTTCAACATCTCAGGTTATTGTGTTGAATCAGTCTACTGAATTAATCCAACAACTCACAAACTGAATAGGTCAGAATCAGAGTGAAAAACTGGTTGTTTATAATATTTGGCTAAAATGTTTTTTGTTGCAATAAATGATAGTTTAAAAATGAAATGCATAGACAATGGTACTTTGTATTAAAATTTGTATATTTTAATATATTTGAAATTTATTTTATTGTAAATATTTCTATACAACTTTATTTTGTATCAGTTTTAATAAATTTTGTACTTAAACTTATTTCAGTTAGTTGACGAGGCAACATTTCTCATTTCTTAGATTTTTTTTTTCATCGAATATCTATTTTTGTATTGTATTTCAGATTTATTTTGATTTTAGTCTTAGTTTAGTAACAACACTAGTTTGGCTAAGTTCTTTAGGGCTTATATTAGCTACTCCACTCCCAACAAGAACAAGTGAAGTGAAAAATACGAACTTGTTCTTGCTGCTTTTGTTCGCGGGGCCTTTCTTGCTCTGTGTGGATGACAGTGAAGCACGGCTGGATTTGCTTTTAGGCAGTTTGGCAGGCTTGTCCCGTTCATCCCTCATCACACTTCGACTTCCTCTGCGTTTCTCTGGCTTCTTTTTCTTCTTCTTGTCTTTCTTTTTCTCTCGTTTCCTTTTGGGTTTGACAATCGGGCCGGAGGAGAGGGCTGCCAGCTGCTCATGTACCGCTCTGAGCTAAAACACAGGCATATTCTATGTGTGAATGGATGAATCGTGCACAGTAAGACTAGAGAGATTTATCAAAGAAAAAGGGTCTTTGATTTTGTGTTCATGTATGAAGTAGAGAGTAACAGGAAGGTCTGTGTACCTGAGTACACACCTGGTCCTGCAGCTGGGCCAGGCGTTGAGCTCTCTCCTCCTCGCTGTCTGAGCTCGGGCTGCTGTCGCTGCTCGGCTCGCTGTCGCTGCTCGGCTCGCTCTCCGACGAGGAGGAAGAGGATGAGGAAGAGGAGGATGAAGAGGAGGAGTGGTGCATTCCCAGCATGCCCATATTCCGACCTAATGGCATTGGAGACAATTCCTCCTCTGAAACCTCGTCAGGCATCTTCGCGAAGCGGAACTCAAACACGTCCTGTGGAAAGAGAAAAATATTACATCTGTAGAATGACACTTCGAAAAAAAAGAAAAAAATACAATACAAATATTTTTATTATCTAATTACTGTATATCTTTTTTTTATAGATTTGGCTTCATTTAAATTTATTTTACAATTATTGACTAGGCAGCTAATATCATAATATTTTTTTCCAGTAAATTTTTATTTTATTTGATTAAAATTATTTAAAATTTAAAATGAAAACTAACTGATATTATCCAGAATCTTAAAATGTTACATTCTTATTATAAAAGAAATTAAAAAAAATAAAAACATTTTAAATTGTGTATATATATATTAGGGTGCACGACTACTGATTTCTACTAGTCGAATAAAAAAAAAAAAAATACTCACTACTTGTGGTTCATGCTATTGTAAATGAAAAGACATTAAATTGTTTTTTGTTTTTTGTTATCAATAAACGCTTATTAATTCATAGCCGTATGCAACAATTGCATATGTAAATTGAGAAAACTTTATAATTATGACATTACATATTTAAATTTTCATGTAACAGCCAGTATTTGTATCTGTATTGGTGTCTGTAACAGTCATAACATTTTTCGTATCTGCATTCGGATACAGCATTGATAAGACCGTTATGGCTATCTTTTTTTTCATAGTTATCACTGAACAAGTATGTCGTGTTAAACTAAAATAATTAGCCTAATCATTTCTAAAATAACATTTATCATGGAAGCAGAGATGTCATGACAAACATTTTGTGATCATTTGAACACGGCTGAATCAATTCAATGTGCACATTTTCATTATGCAGAACACTTTAAGCGAGTCTTTCTGTTTAGTGAACTTCACTAAACAAATGTGCGTGTGCCGCGCAAACCAGCAAAAGGTAAAGATGCAAACACGTAGGACAAGTAGATAATTTATCCATATCGAAGTTGATTATTAGCCTGCTAGAACTGGTTTGGTTTTTGAGAGACTGAAGCGCCTGTTTGATTGGTGAGCGCGCTGCGCTTAATCTATTAGTTCGTATCATATCATAGCCTAAGGTTTAAATCAATATATACAAATAATAGAACGTGTATGATGTATTATTATAGGTATGATATTACTCTTGCCAAGCTCTGATTTCTGAGAGATGCACAGAGAGACAACAGCTATGCTGTTGATTTGATTTGCGCTCTTTTCACTCATAAAGTTTACATTCATTCACTTCACACTCGTGACTTTAGAGGTCTGTGTATAATATTGCGCTGATCCCGACTCAACTGTTATCTAGCAAACTCCGGCCTGTGTCAGCTTCAGCTGAGTATTCAGGCAGAATTATTCTGAATTTATTTGTCTGTTAATCATTTTTGAAGTCATTATCCGTGCCATTCCGAATATGTAATTCGGCTTCAGAAACATCCTAATTTTACATTACATATTTAAATTTTACATGCAACATAGATAAGGTCAAAGAAAATAACAGCTACACGCAATTTTGTAATCCTAAAATTCATGTCGTACTTGCAAACTCTTTGTACGCATTATGGTTAATGCATGCTCGAGTAGTCGATTGTTTCCGACAGCGCCGACTAGTGGTTGAAGTAATCAATCACTTGACTAGTCTATGCAAGTCTATATATATATATATATATATATATATATATATATATATATATATATATATATATATATATATATATTAGGGGTGTAACGGTTCACAAAATTCACGGTTCGGTTCGATACGATACACTGATGTCACGGTTCGGTTCGGTTCGGTTCGATACGTTTTAGATACAGCAAAATGTAAAAACATCTCAACTTTTCAGAATGCCGCAAGCGCACCGCGGGTCATGTGACAAGATCCAACCAATCAGCTTCATCCTTCCCGTAACAACGTTGAGAGCTCAGCCAAGATGAAGGATCAGCTGATCATAGTTGTATATGGATTGCAATTTTGAAATAAATTTAGTAGCAGAGCTACTGCAAGCGATTTTTAGAGCACGATATGTGAACGGCCCCTAAGGCGCTCGCTCACTCAGCACGCGCTGAAGGCTCGTTGCAAAATGTCGAATGCATTTAACAGACCAGAAATATAAGATCCTAAAATAACCAACAGGTCTGGTGTTTGGGTTGGATTCCCTGTAAGCTATAGTGTCTAAATGCTGCAGGGATAGTTTGCTGCGTGCATGTTTCTCCTTTTTTTTCGTATTTTCCCAGATAGTACTGACGCATATATCCCAGATATTCCCGCTGGTGTTTTTTTTTTTTTTGTATTCACGCTGGTGTACCCGGTCATGTTGCAGATGCGACATACCGTTTGTTTTTTTATCCACCACTCTCTTGCCATCACCATTTTAGCTTTATAGCACCAGACCTGTTGGTTATTGGAGGATCTTCTCATTTCTAGTCTGTTAAACGCATTGGCTATTTTGCAACGAGCCTTCAGCGCGTACTGAGTGAGCGAGCGCCTGCTGAGTAGCCTACATAAACATATAAGATGGTGTTTTTTTTCTTCTTCGGAGTGTCAGGGGCGTTGCCTGTTACGTTGTTTGGGTTATTGGGCTACCTTGTTGAACGCATTCATTATATTTCTCTCTCACTTTTTTTTTTTTTTTTCAAATATAATTAAATACTCCAACGAACCGTTCGGTATACATAATGCGTACCGCGTACCGAACCGAAAGCGTCGTACCGAACGGTTCACAATACGAATACGCGTTATCGTTACCCCCTAATATATATATATATATATATATATATATATATATATATATATATATCTATATATATCTATATATATACTATATATATATATATATATAATATATATATATATATATATATATATATATATATCATACATACTCACACAGATTAATCTCATTAAAATACTAATTAATCAGTAAAATAGTATGATATATATATATATATATATCCTATATATATATATATATATATATAGTACTCACTAATAAATCTATCGTCTCATGCTCCCCCCGCTACTCCCCCTCCCTGCCCTTCACCCCCCCTTCTTTTTTTTTCTTCTTTCAATTTAAGCAGAATGAAGCATTTCTATATCAGTGTATCTTTATATAAAACCAGCAGATGCAGTTGAGGTTCATGTACCTGCAGTTTTCGTGCCATGGCAACCACGTCATGATCAGGTGGGTTTGTACTTGTAGCAGTTAGAGAACATGAGTCTGACATCAGAGCTAAACTGCTGGGCATCTCTGTACTCACGCTCATCCATCTTCCTCTGAAGAACACAAAGCACAGGCACAGTATTACCTCAGATTACTTTAGTGTCAAGTCACCTTTATTTATAAAGTGCTTTAAAAATACAGATTGTGTCAAAGCAACGTTACAGTTTAAAATAAGAAAAAATAGTGTGTCAGTGATGTCATCATCCAGCTTAGTTTAGTTTAAATATTATCTTGTCAATCAAGTCGACGATTTAGCTGGATGTTAAATTTCCCTAACTAAGCAAGCCAAAACTCCATCGGTGACATAATGGAGAAAAGAAACCTGGGAGAAACCAGGCTCAGTTGGGGAACCAGGTCTCCTCTGGCCAGACCAAACCAGTAGTTCAATTCCAGGCTGCAGCAAAGTCAGATTGTGCAGAGGACTTTTCCAGAGTCATAAAACTGCAGCAGAACCATGTATACATGACCATCCAAACAGCACCAGTACTGTGTGTGTAGTTCATGTGAGTCACCTTGATGGTGCTGAGGTCCATGGGGTGTTTGATGATGTCGTGGTAGTCGTGCAGGCCCAGTGTTGATGTGTCCACAGGTTTGTAGAAGGGCCAGGCATACGCTGCGTGTTTTTTTGCACAGCAGTTCTTTAAGGACGCCGCTGCAGTAGCGAAGCTGCTTGCTTAGTTTTCCCCGCCGCTGATGGGGCCTCACTGAGTCGGGCAGGTCCTTACGGGGAGGTTTGATTGGACGACGAGACAGCGGTCGCCCCAAGACGGGCTGGAGGTTTGTGGGCTCATTCACACCCATGCTGGGTGAACAATCCACGGGCACTGAGGAGAGCGAGTGGGGCATCTCTCCAGCCGATCCGTGACCTTTCCCCATGCCTCCCTTCACGGGGAAGCCGAGTGTGGTGGGAGTGGTGGTGTCGGCTTTACGCTTCACTCCCTTCTTCTGCAGAGAGGACAGAGACATAAGGCTTTCAGTTAGAGGTAGTTATAACTACATACTCAACTGAACCTACCACTAGCTGGAAATGTTTGAAGAAGGCAACATTTTATAGTGAATAATTCATTAAATTTCAGTCTGCTCCGCACACATTTCTACCAAAAAGCTTCAGAAGACTTGGAGTAGTGCCCACAAGTAGCATAGACTAAGTGCAGTATAATATGCAAGTGCATTAAATACTAATCATATATATATGTTAATTAAACTAGTTAATTCATTAAATAAATAGAAATATATAACACATCAAATTACTATTATATACACAATACATAATTATTTATTACATATACAACACCCAACATTGTGATTTTTTTTTTGAATAAAAAATACAGTAAAAACTGTAATACTGTGAAATATTTTATTTTAATTTAAGATAACCATTTTCTATTTGAATGCGTTTTTCTTTTTTTTTTTACTTTACTTTTATACATTAAAGCAAATTACAAACAATGAATTAAAACATTCCTTGACAGCAGCAGTGACTCAAAGAAAAAAAAATACAAATAAGAGGAGCAGAAAGTAACACATACAAACTTCTCAAATAATACAACAGGGAATAAATCAAGGTTCCTTTTTTGGAGGGTGTGGCTTCATCCAGTTAATTGTTTTGGTTTTTCTTGCACTTAATTTGATTATATACAGTATATACCTCTGGTTTTTACATAAATCCTGGGGTATATCCCTTCAGGCTATAAAAACAGGTGAGTAAAATTTTCCTAATCTCAACCTTTACCCTTCGCCAAAATGTAGATATTTTCAGACATTCCCAAAATGTGAGTGTGATCTTCTATTTTCTCCAACATTTCTGTTTCTGGACTGCTAACACGTTTTGATATCATCAATGGTATTCTAAAAAACGTAGTTTTTGTTTTCCAGTCAAACTCTTTCCAGTTACAATTACTGATGTACATTCTGTACATATGTTTTTTCTTGAATATAATTTCAAATGTCATATTTTCCTGTGATTCAAAGCTAAATGTTAAGCTTTTAAGCAGCATTACTCCAGTCTTCAGAGTTACATGATCCTTCAGAAATCCTATATATGCTGATAAATATGTTGATTTAGTGCTCAGGAAACAAGTTTTTTTTATAATTATACATGTTGAAAACCGTTATTGATTATGGTTGTAATATTTCTGTAGAAATTATGATAGTTTGTATATGCTTTTTTATTTTATTTATTTAAAAGAACAGCATTTATTTGAAACCACTTCTTTTTAAAACTTTTCTTTTGAGCAATTCAATGCATTCTTAATAAACAAAAATATTCATTTCATTCAGAAAAAAACTGAACAGAAAAAAAAGCATATAAGTGCATATATTTAATTGTTTGTGTGTGTAAAAAATAATTATATATATATATATATCTATATATATATATACAAATATATATTAATTATATATATTAATATACACGAGAAAATTCTATATCATCTCTCTTCTCTCTCTCTCTCTCTATCTCTCTCTATCTCTCTCTCTCTCTCTCTCTCGCTCCCCCCCTCTCTTCCCTCTCTCTCTTCCCTCTCCCCCGCCCCTCTCCTCTCCTCTCCTCTCTCTCCCTCATCTCCTCTCCTCTCCTCTCCTCTCCTCTCCTATAATCGCTCGCCTCGTAGAATAGAATCGATCACCCGTCTCCAGGTGAGCCCATGATGCGCCCCAGCGTCAGGCTCAGCCATGTAAGAGTGATGCTCTGAATCGGGTGTGTATGTACCTTTGCAGTGGGTTGGGTGGGTGGTGGGGTCATCAGCGATGGAGGAGGGCCGCTGTTGCTCAGTA